>JAAAQI020125460.1:0-14702 GCA_011800005.2 Stichodactyla mertensii
AGTGTGTGATTGAACATCTCAATGTTCACATGAAACAAATTCTTAAAAACAAACTGAGATATATATATATATATATATATATATATATATATATATATATATATAGTGAGAGAGAGAGATGAAAAGCAGAGAAGGCAGGCATCTACTGGTGATGGATTAACAGGGATTTACTCAGTGCATTCGTAATCAGCAAACCCTGAAAATAATGTATACTGCGCATGCGTTATTACCATAGGAACGTTACTTCAAACATGTGACAAATAATACTAAACGCTAATTCTCATCATAGAAACCTGCCTTCATGTCTTCTTAAGATCTTCTAAATGTTTCTTTTTTAAATTTGAATCAAATCTTTCCTTTCTAACAAAACCCGGAAATTCTGTAGCCTGCTTTGATGACCATTAACGGTCAAAATCTCCGTGTGTATGTGTTGGGAATACAAGATGCCGTATGCACGGCCCCTCCCTTTAGTCAAATAAAACCACGGATTGCCTAGCAAAAAGCTCTCATATTACTGTACAGAGCTACTTCAGTGAACTGTACTCTAAGTTTTCTTGAACTTACCAAAAGACCAACCCAAATCCCGCTCGCATCACCACCACCGTACGAGACCCATACGAAACCAACAATCAAATCGGTTATTGCAAATATCAGAACAATAATACCGACGATACCAGCAGACTTCCCGTGTCCAGCTTCAATTTCTCCCATCCTGTCTGTTGATTCAAGGCTTTACCGTAACTTACGCTCCTAAGGTTCCAGTACTCGAAAAACGTGAACAAGAATATGGTTTTTGATATTCAAATAATCCAATTTCAGTGCCTGTTCGAACAATAGGGTTACATATTACCATGACAACCCACACAAATACGGCATAAACATTGCTTTTCCATCCAATTGAAAACGAAAAATACTCATAACAAAAGAATAGAAAACAAAAGCCATTTCCCCTTTAATCAATATACTGATCTAGAAACAAACAACTGTCGATTATAATAGCATAATAAAAGAATGCTTAATACAGTGCGAAAAATATACTTACCGTATTTCAACTCGAATAAACGTCGGGCCCTGAATATACCACTGTATACGCGGGGGGCGTTTATTTGAGGCCACGGCGTTCTTCTGAAGTACCAAATTTAATCAGGCATCATAAATACAGCATTTTACATATGCTATGAATGATGTTTTGGGGTTATAACAAGAGTTTTTCATCATCATCGTACATAAGCAAGAGTGGATTTGAATTTTGAATGAAGAAATAAGAACATGGAAAGCATGATAGCATGAGACTGATTTTGAAAAACTCATCTTATTCGATTCTATAGGAAAATTCATTGGAGGACAAGGGAATTCCTCGTTGAATTTCGCGAGAAAAACGACATCGCACGAGTCGCGAAGCGACGATTGCGATATCGTTTCTCGAGTGAAATTCAACGTGGAATTCCCAATAGTCAGGAAATAGCATCTAATGAGTGTATCAACATTAATCATTCATCATTAAGTGCTATTATCTTTATATGATTTCAAGTTCAGTTCAGTTATAGTATGATGGTATATTAACACGTGGCATCGATCATCTGATAAAGAAGTGGAGTAGCAAGAACGTTCCAGGATCTCTCTAGCTCTTTTTAAAAACATTACACACATAGCAGCTGATTGGCTGATTAGCTAAAAAGGATTGTAATACAAATCTCCCATTGTGATTGGCTCCTTTACTCGCCAATAGAAGGTGAGATGGGTTCAGCCTTCCGTTCTGCCCTCGCAGTATATAGCACGTCTAATGCGTTTAGGAATCTATACGCACAAGAAACCCTTCTTGGCTTGCCAAACGTGTTAGTTATAGTTATCCAACTAAAAGTTCTTTGAAAGTTAACAATGCGTTTTGAATATATATTATTCAAATGATGATACTAGCTAATGATGACGCACGTTACTTAGAGCTGATTATGATTGTTGTTGTTGTTGCTGTAATAATCTTGTTGCTGTTTGTTGATGATGTGAATGATCAAGGTGATGATGGTGACGACGATGATGATGATGTTGATTACTACACAGATTGGGCTCCCTTTATCCAATTGCCTAAGACAGCGAGGTGAGAAATACCGGAAGGAACCAGAAGTAATAAGCAATTCTTGCAAGGGTTGATGGTACTTCCGGTTGTCTGTCATTCGTTGGTAGAAGTTTTTGCTCATTTCGTCAGTTGGCACCGTCGTAAAATACTGTACCTTATACACGATCCAAATATCTCTAATACTCTGATCCTACCTATAGGTAAGTCTAGAGAATACTATAGACATCTATTCAAAGTCCTACCGACATATCGATCTGTACAACAGTACTTTTGTAAAGTAAATTAGCGCGGGAAAAACTTCTGTTTGATAAGTTCGTTCTTTGGATGCATCTTCGAACGCATCTTCACTCTTCTTTGATGGGGTTCTGTTTGTTATACCACATACAGTACAAACATATTGCAAAGAAATGGTCAGATAACCGATCAATACAACTCTAGTATACTGATGTGAGTGACTTTATTTGGCTTATTTTAGTTACATACATACCTAACAATGTACGATGTTAGCTGTACTAGCTATTTTGTATAAGCTTACCAGTTCATGGTCTTTTCCACTGTAACCGCAGTTCTTTCGTAGTAAGTTATTAACTTTACTTATGGAACCCTTATATTAAGTTTTCTAGCTTAAATTAAATTGTTTTCACTGTCTTTTAAACGCGGTTCTGACGTATAGAACGATCAATGAAGTATACCGATGATCGAAAACTCTTTCCTTTAGACTGTTGTACATGCAGTATGTTATTCATACATACAGATCAACTGCTCTGTTCGATTTGTTAATTTGATGATGTACTTCACTGTATGGTACTACATGGAATTCCTACTTTTTAACTGAAATTCTAACATTCTTGTGTGTTCAAAGACGGCTATTCATGACAGTCACACAATACATTCACATTACAAAGGCTGGGTGTGGTATAATACATGCACATTGTTAGAAATTCACTTCTTTATTCCAATATTTTAAATTATATTTGATATTTTTATGCTTGCCACGTTTCGAAAAGGAATTCTATTTTTATATCAAATAAGGGTTGTAATGTATATGCCAGACAAAGTAAAAACTGCACAAGAGAGAAACAGCTTTATAGATGATACATTATACTTTATGTTATGTTGAAAGTCATTTACTGCTGTTATAAAGATATGAAATATAAATCTAATTTACTGGTATCACTTGCACTACAGTATACACATCAGTTAGAAGTATACTCTAGTTATAATGCTATATCCTGCATAGTAATAGAGTTTATTGAACCATGTCTTATGATTAGACAAGAAGGGGGAAGGGCTTTAGAGTTAAAATAGCTTCAAATTATTATTTAGTTATTTTGATCAATATATGATTTTAGTCAGTATATACTTGATTGACAGCCAATATACAAATATTTGATTTTCAAATCAATGTGCAAAAAGTACCAAATTAGCATAATAAAACAGTCCATATCACCCAATAATGCTGTGATATGAGAGGAGAAAATATTGCTGCAATTTTATTTTATTTTTTATTTTTTGATCACTTTGTTTAATACATATGTTAATTACTTAAGATTGTTTTTGGTGATAAACCAACCTTGAAAATACCAAGTGTACTGATTAATTAATTTTCAAAATTGATGTGTTTGAATTATACATCATGAAGAGTTCACATTAATTTAATTGTTATTTAAGAGTTGGATAGCTTGAGCTAATAATTAATGTATATTATTCAATGTTTGGTTTAAGTTATTTGATAAAACAATGTGTTTTGGTTTTATGTGTCAATTATGTATGAGTGATATTGAAAGTTGATTGCTTTCAAACACACAGATAGATAGTTAATGCATTGGCTTGACAAAGAAAAATGTGTAAGATGAGGTCATATTGTAGATATGAAAGTGAAATGATTAACCCTTTTGGATTTTTCTTTTCAATGTCATTAGCTCCATATGTATTATATCTAAGGTGCACATGTTAGTTTTTCTCTAAAGGATAAGAATTTAAGTTGAAACACTATAATTCTAGAATCTTTGAAATACAACATGAGTTCTTTTGAAAAGCTTTCAGCTTTAAAGGTAACTTAATGCATGAATACCATTGAATATATTTTGATTACTGTTATATAAGAAGGAATATTTTAATCTACTAAATAGTTTGATATTATAAGTAACAAACCATAATGAATTGATATTTCAGTACTAATATTTATTGGCAGGAGGTACTGCAAAACATGGCTGATTATGTAGGCTTTGCAAACCTGCCAAATCAAGTTCACCGCAAATCTGTCAAGAGAGGATTTGAATTTACTTTGATGGTTGTAGGTAAGCTGGCAAGAATATATATAATGTGCTATCTCATGTATGTCATACAAAAGTATATAAAACACATAGATATCAAATATATTTGACATACTTTTTGCAGCATAGCTAATAATTTGACCCACATAAGCAGTTAAGGGTTGAAATCAGCATGATGGTACATATATAGCTCTCATCAACCAAGTGTGAGGGCCGTACTGTAAGTTATGGACAGGGTTTTTTCCCACTGCGTTATGGCCAAAGCACATATTGCATGGGCCATAAAAAAGTGGGGAAAAAAAACGAGGTTCCATAACTTATGTACAGACTAAGCAAGTGAAGTTCATAAGATTTTTATTATATGGCAAGGCGAATGTGAAAATAAGGCTGGTGATTTGTACTGTAAGTTATGGACTGCACATTGCAGCCAATGAGAATGCATGAAATTACCTTGCCATATAATAAATGTAATTATTTACTAAGCTATTTTTACATTGTCTTATTATTACTCTAGGGGAGTCTGGTCTAGGCAAATCCACTTTGATAGACAGTTTATTTTTAACTGATTTATACTCAGACAGGATTTTATCAAATGCCGAAGGTAAAAATATCCATTATTAATTTTGACTTAGCATCATTGATATTACATTGATTTAACTGAACTTCTAATATTATGATTAATGGCCATATTACACTTAAGGTATTAATGCTTTTCTGATATTTGAAAAACACAGAAAGAATTAAAAAAACTGTGAAAATAGAAACATCAACTGTAGAAATAGAAGAAAGAGGAGTAAAGCTAAGATTAACTGTTGTGGATACTCCAGGATATGGTGATGGAATGGACAATAAAGACAGGTATTTAATTATAGGTATAAAGTAATATTAACATTAATATCCATCCATCCATCCATCCATCCATCCATCCATCCATCCATCCATCCATCCATCCATTTATCATTCATTTATTTATTTTTTAGTCTCAAGAATGCTGTTCAATTTTATTATTTCAGTTTCAAGCCCATCTCAGACTACATCAATCTACAGTTTGAAAACTATCTTCATGATGAATCTGGTCTTAATCGTCGTCACATTGTTGACACTCGTGTACATTGCTGTTTTTACTTTGTCTCACCAACAGGACATGGGTATTTATGAACAACTTGCTACTTAGATTGCATCACCTTTTAAAAACTCATAAACGTCTCTAATATTAAATATATAGCTAAATGATATATGTATTTGACAGTTAATTAGATATAATGTATTTTTTAAGACTCAAACCATTGGACATTCAATTCATGAAAGAGTTACATGAAAAGGTGAACATAGTACCAGTGATTGGAAAAGCTGACACATTAACCCCATCAGAACTGGCTGCCATGAAAACTAGGGTAAGTACTAGTACAATAATTTACAGTGCCAGATGTTACGAACAAATGTTAGAATTCTGTCATTTGGTCCCATTGATTTATGATGTTCCATTACTATACTTAGCAGTCTTCTGCTTGGATTTATATTCAACAATGTACGGTATTTAGTTACTTTATTGCCCTATTTTTAGATTAGAAATGAAATAGAGGAATATGGAATACAGACATATGTACTTCCAAACTGTGATAGTGATGAGGAAGAGGATTTTGTTGAGCAAACAAAGCAGTTGAAGGTACAGTCATACATGTTATATTCCAAGGTTACCAGCGAAACTTTTTCATTTTTATTCCACCAACTGAAATATTATTATTGGAAACCATTTGAGTGTACCACAGTACTGTACAGTTCCTGTTTATTGGACACCATTTGAGTGTCACAGTACTGTACAGTTCCTGTTTATTGGAAGCCTTTTAAGTGCCACAGTACTGTAAAGGTCCCATTTTGGGAAGCCATTTGAGTGTCAAACTGATGATAAAAAAGAAGACTTATCATAATTCATCCTAACCTCTGTTTTTATTCTTGTTTTAAGGCTTCCATGCCATTTGCTGTTGTTGGAAGTAATACTGTGATTGAAGTTCGGGGGAAGAAAGCAAGGGGACGACTTTATCCTTGGGGAGTAGTAGAAGGTGAATATTTGTCAGCAGTTTGCATTGAGTGCTATGCATTCTCATGAAGAAACTTTTAATACCACTTTTGTTTCTGATATATTTCTACCTTGTTTCTTTTCCTTTCCTTAGTTGAAAATCCTGATCACTGTGATTTCTCTAAGCTTCGAACAATGTTAATGTGAGTATGGTTTCAGTGGTAAATATCAAAATTCTCATTCTTTCATGAATGCTTTAGAGAGTTTAATACTACAGAGTACGGTAGTTTTGTTGTAACATGTTGTGTGTTTGACAGTACTCATATGCAAGACTTGAAGGAGGTTACACAGGATGTCCATTATGAGAACTTTAGAGCAGCAGCATTAGGGGAAACAATACCAGCTACACCACGCACCAGTAAAAGGTAACTCTAATTCCCTGTACATTACATGTACCATGTTTTGTGGATCTCCTGTAAGGTATTTCCTCTGTACCATTTCTTGTGAGTATCCTGTCTATTCACCCTCCCTCCAGTTTAGTAAAAGATAATAAATGTTTTGTCTCTCCCACAGTCTTAATAGAGCACGTGAACAAGCTGCTAAAGAAGTCTTGGAGAAAGAACGTGCATTGCAAGAGAAAGAAGAAGAGGTAAGAGTTGGTCACTGTAGTATGTTAGCATTTGCATTCCATCAAGTTTGTAGGTGAGGCTTGGTGCCGCAGTTTGACTTTGATCTATTCTATTTGATTTTCAAGATCATTGTTAATGTTTTACTAATTAAAAATGTTAAAATTGGGCTGGGAAGGAGAATGGTCATGTATGATATTAGCCAATATTCATTAGAATTACTGTGCTCAGTGCACCTTCAATTCACAATTTCTTTGTTTAATAGCTCCGTCGCATGCAAGAAATGATTGCTAAGATGCAAGCACAGATGAAGACACAAAGTTAATAGAATATTATTATACTCATTTTTGTTTATCAATCTTCCATCAACCTCTTGAATAGTAGTGATTCTAGTCTAACTCTAAACCAGTAATTGAGATACAGTACAGGGATAATTTCCTGAGCTCTACATTATTCTTCCACCTGTACAAGTCATCATTTTGTTAGCATTGCAAAATTTGATAGGGCCCAGATCAAATAAATTGTAGGACACTTAAATGATAAAATGAATGTAGGAACAGAACTTTGAGAGTGTGTGTGTGTAAATGCTCATATATTCCATATCTTATTCCCATAGAATTATTATTATTATTATTATAGAATTATTGTAACTGTTGAATAAAATTGTGCTCATTTGATTTCTTAGTGCTATTATTTATTCTTATTTCATGCATTTCTACAACTGTGACAGACAAAAGACTTACAAATGAGATAAATCATCATCAACTCTTGTAGCATGTAACCTAGCCTTATAATGCATTAAGTAGGTCCTGGTAAAAAAAACCCAGAGTTTAATATTAATATAACAGTATCACCAGAGCACAGGAAGACTAGGATAGCAAAGAATAGATATCCCATCTCTCCTTGTTTCAATGCTGGGTTCTCTTACTCTTCTTACTGTTATGTTCTCTAGCATGTGTAGCTGGCACAGCAGGATAGAAAAAGGATTCCAACCTCTCTCCAGTCTCCTCTGCACTGCTAGGGCTTACAGCATGCCACTAGAATTACCTTCACTGTTTCTTCTTCAGTTCTCTTTAATAAACTCGATCACTATTTTTCTGCACATGCAAAAGAAATGATTGTTCTTATACCTGACATTTTTAAGTTAGTAGGCACAAGGATGATTCTAGAGTACACACCACATATCCATGAGACAAAACTGAAGATGTATTATCTAATTCTCTACTTTCACAATAACCAAACTCAAGCGTTACCATTAAACAAAGAAATGAAGCCCAACGGAATGCCACGTGGTCTGAAATGGGAAAACATTACCAGGGGCGTAGCCAGGATTTTCCGAAGGGTGGCTAAGTGCGTCCAACCCTAACCTGTGAGAAAATACGGAGTAGGAACAAGAAACCTCAACGGCGAAGCGATGCCACAATGTTTAGATGCCATGCACAAGCCACTAATTACCAAAAATATTTAGAAAGGCCTGGTGATCATCCTGACCGGTTTAATCATCCTCAGACAATGTGCGTTCTTGCTGTCTAAGCCATGTACAGGGGTCACTAGAGTTTTATTTTGTTTTCCATATAAGGACATATGAAGGATTTGTATTTCCTCACCTGGCGTTTCTTTTCCGCGACGAAAGAGGGATACTGAAAAAGGCATCAGTATCTGAAAACAAACCAGTTATTGTTATTATCACCATATGATTAATGTAAAGGGTAGCCTGGCTATTTGGAGTGAACACTTTAATATGTATGCGCATATGTGTGGTACCTGAAGCCTCCCAGTGCGCTTGTTGCGGTTTATCATGGCAGATTTTTTCTCTTCTGTTCAGGGAAACAGTCCAGTTGATACGTCAGTGAAGCGTACGGAAACAAGAGATTATTTGCTCAGTACTAGTATTAACAGCAAATCATCTTATCCTAAGTAGTTTGCAGACGTTCTCCCATAAAATTGATTTGCAGCGAATTTGTTATGGCCGGTATTCAATTATCAAAAAGTGGAAGAAGTGAATCGCAATTATTGAAAAGCAGAAAAACAGAGGGATTCGAAGTAAAAGGAAATGATTACAGCAGGAATGTGCAATAAAAATGACCGAATGACTGCAATGAACGCGCGCGCAAATGGTGCATGATTCATGTAAAACGTTTACTGTTCTCTCCAGGGAACAACTCCGTGTCACTGGGACTCCGGGGTAAAAGTATCGGGAATTCTTCGATTCTTTGTTAAATTTTATTTATATTTTATTAATTTCCAAAAATCTAGGGGTGGACACGTGCCCCTTGGTCCTCCCTCGCTACGCTACTGCTTTCATATTCATCGACAATCAATGGATAGAAGCCATGTCATGCAAAAAATATTTCAGTATTTCCTGAAGTCAGGTGTGCACCACCAACCACTCCCACCCCCCTTAGGACCAAGTTTGTGTATAACCCACTACTTGTGCCTTGTTCTGCATAAAAAGAGTGTTTTTTCATTTATTTTTACTAACCCTGCCTCGATCTAAAAATGTCTTAATACTAATTAGGGTCAATATCACCAGTAGCAAATTAATTCCAATCGATACTTGACAAATTGAACAACTTTATTCATCACTGCAATAATAAACAATCAGTGCAAAAAATACTTATAAAACAAATTTTATCTTAATTTAAAATCTCTTTCTTTAAACAAAGGTTGTCCTGCAACAGAATTTACAAATTACTATACTAATCTTAGTTTTACTAAATAAAATTATAAAAAATTAAATAACCAACAAAAAAGCTTTAGTCAGCTGTGTTGGTAGCGTTAGAGTTAAACATAGGCTGGCAAGCTTATTTTATATAATACATCAATTGTACCCGTACCGTGCATATATTTGAAGGCCGTCAGTCTCAGTCCCAATCTCGGGATTTATTTGGTGTGAGATCAGCCAATCACGTCCATTACGAAACTTTCTGCGCGGTGCACGAGTTTTCATTGCGTACGTTTCTGGGTTACCAAGGCAACCGGTCTGTATTTGACAAACCCCTACCCTCGTTCTCCCATGCACAATCCCTCCCCACCCCACCCCAGACCCCGCACTCCACCCCTATCCTCATCTTTTATTAAATACACCTGCCTTGCCCTCCCCTCCTCCTCTCCCATCCATCCCAACCCCTCCCATCTCCTCTCCTATATCACACCCCCTCTTGTCTGTTTCATTTACCATTTAGCTTTCAATGACAATCATTAGAATTAGTTAAACATTAAAAGTTAAGTAACCGTATATGCACAAGAACAGTTTTTGCTTAAAACAGAAAAAACCTCAACTTTACCACTACTCATCTCACAGCACGTGTTATATACACGCATACCGTAACACAGAAATGGCTTTCCATTGTGCCAATCATGCAGTAATTCCAGCGTGTTGTTCTCCACGCATATGAAACCTACTGCGCTGTGTGCGCATACTTGCTATGATGCTATCCGCTTTCAAACTCTTCTGATAACGCTTTTTAAGAGACCGCTGTTGGTCTACTATAAATCTTACATGCAAATAAAGACACTTTTAAATAAAAGTTCAACTGGTCTAGGGCACAGAAACATGAATGACTGTATAGAAATTAAACCATGAAACGTTTGTCTTGTCGACTTTTCTTGAAGAGTAAAGGCGCAGACACACGATACGGTATTGCGCTGATGTATGTCACGTCAACTCTATGAACTGTTGGTCATCGCATTTTCCTTGAGTAATCGAAGTCTCAGACCTAGAAAAAGATGGCACCACATATACGGTATCTTGTCCAAGTCTGGAACTCAATTAACAACATTATTTAAGACTTTTGCCGGAAATGAACTAATCAAACATTAATTAGCCTGCGTGCAGACGGTTGTTTACCCGTAATACCCGGTTATTACGGGTAAACAACCGTCTGCACGCAGGCTAACATTAATGAACTCTGCCAGTTTCAGTTATCCGATAGTTGCAGCTTCATAACGTGATTTCGACTACCTGGAGGTCGTTACTGGTCTGCTGTTTTTCTTCAAGCATGTAGTATATGATGCTTCACTGAGATCACGTGATCAGTGGTCGTGTTTATCCCTGCCAGGTAGCATGTCTTGAGTTATTTCCTCAAGCTTGGCATGCTGTGGGCTTTCTGTCTCTGACATTCCCTCTCCATCTTGCACATGTTTTTCAGCTTCTTCAAACTGCCTCAACTCCTCTAACTCAAGAGGAGTATGATTTTGTTTTTCTTTCACTTTTGACAAGGAATACGTCACTTGTAGATTGTCATTTTCATCGAGTCGTTGACCTTGCCGATCGTCACTAGAGAATGAAGTGAATGATGTGCTTGATTCCTGAAATAAAACAGTTTGATAATTAATAACTCTCGGGATTTTCTAGTAGTATTATAATTCTAATGACTTACATTTTGATTCGAAGACTTGGGATCCACCAATCCACATACTTGCGCAGTTCCACATGAACCAGTCACAGCCTCATCACCAGTACGAGACTCTGTGGACAAATCGCAAACAATAGGAGTGGTATCTGTTGTGTCTGTTGTTTTCTTTGCTTCGATGTTTCTGTTTGGGGCGTTTCTTTTCTCGATACTTCCAATCAGTGCATGTACAAGTGAGAATTTCCTAGGACAACCTAACTGGTCAGTGATGTCGTGACCGTCTGAAGACTCTACCGCTGGACATTCTTTGTCTATGTCAAAAAATTTGGATCGTTCTTCCGGTTCTTTGTTCGAGTATTCCACCAATGAAAAGCTGTTTGTTGATTTAAGGGGCTCTTGTCGACCGGACGAGACTGGTGTAGATCCCCTGCCATCTAGAACATCTGCCTCGTTTGTAGTAAAGATCTTGTCACGTAGAGTACGTTTGACAGACGACTGCTCAACATTCAAACTTTTTAGTCGCTGCATAATTCCAACGTTACCTACAGCTTCATTGCCTTCCGTCAAGACTGTCCTTCCATCACGTGACTCAAATAATTCTTTGGTCGGACTAGGACTTATTGATAAACCACTGCTAAAGGACCGTGGGCTCTTTAATCCTGAAATATCATCTGATTCGTAGTCAGGATAGTCGTACTCGGATGTCGTGCTAAAAGTCTCAACAGCTCCTCCCAAGAACGAGTCGATAGTCTTAACAGTATCAGGAGTACTGCCACCACTGTTGCTAAGTTTTGTTTGCCTGTAACTTCCACTAAAGTCAAGGTTCAGTTCAGAGTCATTTTGTGCCAGAATGTAGTCTTTATCAGATAATAAGCAGGCTTTTTCTTCAGATGTATAGGTATAGTTATCAAAAGGAGTGGGTAGATCATCATAGTATTCACTTACTAGATTGTTCAGTACATGCTCTTCGGCTTGCTGGTAACCATTTTGAGATACCTTGTGCTGACTATCTCTTCTCACGCTAGGCTTTGTTGGGGCACGCAGTCCAGGCTGCTTAGCAGTGGCTTGTTTTCCAGGAATTTTGATAGGGACTCTAGATGGCTTTCTTGGACTTTTGACCGCTGCAGCCGACTGGGCTTTTGAAGGGGACTTCGAAATATCTGAAAGACATGGCACAATAAGTTAGTACTTTAGGATTACTGCGCATGGTCAATGATAAAAGCAGATAACAAAGAGAGCCAAGTACCGATAAGGCACGCAAAGAATGGTTACCTCTGTATTTCATTTGTTCCGTAGCTGTACCGTTTTCTAGTGCACGAGGCGATGGGACTGGGGTCGAGTCAAAAGATGCACTTCTTTTGACTCGATAAGACGTGGATGACGACGACAAGTTGCTGATTGCACGTCTCATAGTGCCAGGACTATTGACAGTCGTTCCACCTTGACGTACGCTATTCTTTTGGGTTTCTCTTGATTCTCTTGACTGAGACGAAGACTGTCTACGGGAAACTCGAGGGCTACTAACGGGACTATAACCAGATGCGGTTCTTGGAGTACTTGATGATCTACGAGCCGTACGTGGGCTGTTCATTAGACTTCCATGGATTGGTGTTTGTCTCCTTGGACTGTCGCACAAGGAGCCATTTGATGTTTTAAGTGTTGCTTGGGTTGATGTTTTTCGTTGGCTGGGAGCGTTGAGTGAACGTGCCGAGGTGGGACGGGACCTACTCTTTCTAGAGTCATTGTCTAATGGACCAGTAAGATTGTATTTGTTTAGATCTTGCATGCTTATACTGCGATTATGCATTCTGTTTTGTGAAGTATCAGAACAACTTGGACGTGTTGTACTTTGCTTTCTTTGCTTTACTGCTGCACCAGCGGAATCTTTTCTTGGGGACACTGCCACACTCTTCCTCCTTTGACCGGGGATTCCCTGTGCTGTTTTACCTGGTACTTCGTTAGCAGGCGTCGCACTTCGACGACGTGCAGATAATGGTCTTTGTTTAGTCTGAACAGGAATGTTTTTCACCCCTGATGCGTCTGATCCTCTTGGTTGCAGATCATGCATGCTACTGCTCCTTTTCGATAGCTTTCCTCGTGTTTCTATCGTACGTGGAGGTGTACCCCGTTGACATGGTGATTTGTGACGTGCGTTGGATCCTCTTCGAGGGGACAAGCATCTGTCATATGTTGGGCTTGATGTCCCTCCAGATAAGGTACGGTGCCGAGGGGAACGACCGCATTTAGAGCTGACTGACTATCATGATCAACAAGAAAAAAATCCACACATTAATGCCATGATAATGTGACTCTTTAAAGTGACAAAGGAAGCCAATGAGTTGGCTCAGTGTGCTGTGTATCAATACTAATAACTAATAACCTAATAGAACGAAAGGTATTATTCATCGTGGATGAAATTATAAGCTACTTCAAGTCAGACAACGAGAAAAGCATCTCAGTGGGCAAAATCTGCCAATCCAAATCACTTGTTTCATTTTCGTCAACTAAAAAAAAAAGAAAGAAAGAAAAAAAAGGAAAGAAAAGAAAAACCCGGATAGACAATTTTCAATTGCCCCTGCCACTCTTATAAAAATATTGTTCATATAATAAGTTATTTTAGGTATGAAAGAAGAGAAAGAGGTAGGTTCATGATATTTTAAGGCGAAAAAAAAAATGTTGGCCGTCCCCGGGTGGGCTCGAACCACCAACCTTTCGGTTAACAGCCGAACGCGCTAACCGATTGCGCCACGGAGACAGGTTGCCACAATACTCGGGTCAATAACTAATTTTAGTTATCAGCTTGTGTACCGAAGTTTTCAGTGTTTAGGTAATTGCTAATTTCGAATATAAGTATCTCTATATAAGTATGAAAATAAATAAGCAATTAACACACTCAGTATATAATACATAAACAAAGTTAGCCGTTGTTTAATGGCTAGAAATATTGTCCATAATAATATGGTCTCTTATTTAGCCGTTGTTTAATGGCTAAAAATCTCGTAAATAATAGTACGGTCTCTTATTTAGCCGTTGTTTAATGGCTAAAAATCTCGTCAATAATAATATGGTCTCTTATTTAGCCGTTGTTTAATGGCTAAAAGTATCGTTAATAATAAGGATGAACTCTTATTTGCTGATGCAAATGCGCAAATACGTACACTTGGCTATTCCCCCTCTGAACAAAGATCTTACATGTTTCACGCCATAGAAATTATAATACTTGGGCTGAGCACGACATGATATCTAAAACCCCTGGCTCCGTCTGACTTGGGTCTATACTCACATTTATTTAGTAACGGCTAAAAATAAACTCAGTAGCAGTAGTAATGGGGCCTGTGATTTAGCCACTCTCAT
>JAAAQI020125471.1:0-30902 GCA_011800005.2 Stichodactyla mertensii
TCCTTCCTTCCTTCCTTCCTTCCTTCCTTCCTTTCTTTCTTTCTTTCTTTCTTTCTTTCTTTCTTTCTTTCTTTCTTCATCTATGCTTTCACATTTGATCCAAGTTCTTTATTTTTAGCTTTTTTACTAGTTAATAAGAATTTTCGACACCACTGAGTACTCAACAGCCCCTTCGAATAAGGGTTTCTACAATATCGATAACAAATTGTCCCAGAAATCAATACCTAGCCACACAAGTAACAAGGGGAGAACTCGTAAGCATCAAAATCGATCACCGTACGACAACTGAAGCCTTGGTCTATAAGCTGAGACAAGACGATAGGTCATGTTGGCTATTTGTTTAAGTTAATGGATGGAAGCCCCTAGGCGCTTCCATGATTTAAAGGTCATAGTTACTACGCATGGTCCATATTCTTGCGATAAACAAATGGCGCACACATCGAGTTGTATAGGCTTATGAAATTCGGCTCGTGTTACGTTTGGAAAAGATTTTTGACAGATAAACTTTTATCAATGCAAACTAACTTAACTTTATCACAAACTTGTATCTCAGTTCTTGTAGGAATATTGTGGTAAAGTGCTGCTTTAGGAACCAAATTCTTGACTGCATTTCAGCGAATTTATAATCATCCTTTTTGCCAGCATTTTCACCGTCTCCTTAACCGGGTGATCAAAACAATTTCGACATCAACAGAACTTTAATCACTAGATTTTCTATCTGAGCGAAAAGATTATTAAAAGTCCTGTCAAGTGTATCGTACACTAGAACACTTGAAATGACAAGTCTTTATCTTATGGCGTCGGTGCCATGAGATAAAAATGTCATGATACTGTATCTATAACATCTCCGCCTGTACTTCTAGTTTTAGCATATGTTTTGTATAGTGCACGGCATTCTAATTTTATGAATTCTGATGTTGTGTTTTCGTAATTTTCAGTTCTTAATACTGATAAGTTTAACAGCTTAACAGTGTTATTAACCTACATCAAAATTAGTTTTACAGGCACTTAACCCGCGTCCATACGAACAGGTTTCCTTGACAATTCTTTCATGACAAGTTTTCTGCTCGTTTCGTGCTCGTGTAGACGACAAAATTTGACAGGTTGTGACAAGTCTCCTTGTTCATAAAAAGTGTGTCAGCTTTCCAGCCGGAAGACTTGAAACGGTGGAAACCCAATTTCTTTGTCGATCGTAGTTGCGCATGCGGTGTATTTTAGAAAGTGCTGAAACTAAACCGACTCAGAGGAATGGAAAAATAATGGAATAAAGTCTTTTATACTTAAAAGTAATCGGATTATTTGATATTGAGCCATCTCGTGGGCTTGGTAAGGGAGGTTTCATTCGTACGGCAGTACTCTGAATTTTGTGTTCAATTTTCTTGCTCATCTTTTTGGCAAAATTTCTTGACGTCAAGCCACTTGACTCTAATGGTATGCGCGGTATCCCCAGGGGGAGGGGAAGACTCTGAAGATTTAGTAAAGAAACAACTTTGATTTCAACTACAAGCAATAACATTAGTAATCTAATATGGAGCACATTTCGTATGACTGTCAAAAGCTCGCGGCGCGATCGATGCCCTAAGCTTCCCTTGCCGCAACCGTGGTGTTTTCCTCCCTTTTTACCGTACCTTGCCGTGCCTTGAGCGTGTCACGACTGTGTTAGTGCCGTGAGCTTTTCACAGTCGTACGAAATCTGCTCTAATATCATCAATGCATTTTTTAACTATCTGGTATTCCTTATCGAGCTTGCCTGTGGTATTCTAGATTGTCTATACAGAGGAACTGCCTTTCTTGAGGTCGAGAACTGAAACACATGTTCTGCATCAAATTTGAGTTTACATTTCACCATCAATTATCAGCAAATAACTTTCTCCGACCTCAAGGAGGTTCAAAAATAGTGTGAAAATGTTGTAAAGTGGAAATAATGTTGATGATTTGAAGGGCACTTGCTCTGGAGCGACTCAGACTAGAGTGCATTACATTAAGAAGAGTTTTTATTTTCTCAAACATCCGACAATTTTATAATATTATTATTTTTTGAATGAGGCTCGACATACAGAGGTTTCAACTCTAGATGAGAGACTATGTTTGCTTGTATTCAGTATAACCCTATCCCAGGCAAATGAAGCTAATTCATGTAATCAGGCTTATAACCTCGCTTTTCTTCTTTGTTTTATTTTCATTTTGTTTCTTTTTTCTTTCATGGTAACTCCACCTCGAGCCTCAACGCGATACAAATAAGTCACAATCATGTTTCATTTAACTGTATTAAATTTTACATTACAAATCCTAAATATTGCTTAAGGATCATAAAAAAAGACTTTAAATATTTCTCGTAGATTTTAAAAAGACTATATTTACCTTTGTTACTCTTTTTCCTATATTTTATTTTATTATAATTTCATTTCATCTTATTTAATTTAATTTTAAATCTTTAACTCAAACGCCAACTCGAAGTCCAACTCGAAGTTGAACTCGGACTCCAAGTCTAACTCGAGAAAAAGGCAATCCCACTCTAGATTGGTCCTTAAATTTCAACACTAAAGATAATAATTCCAAAAATCCGAGCTCTGGTTGTAATAGCTAAAATCACGAGAAATGTATGAAATGGTTGCAAAAGGTTAAACGTATAGACTTCAACTTAATTGACATAGTTCAGGCATAAGACAGACACCAGTGTTCTGTCAGAGCACTACTCTATGCAGACTAGCGACTAAAACCATATATCAACTGGAACTAGGTTTAAAGGCTTTGGATTAACGCCTTCATCTGGCTTAGCGTAGGAAGGGAGGGGAGAGGGGGTGGGCAAAAAGAAAACAGTAGCCCCAACCCCGCATAACTTTTCGATATAGTCGTTAAAGTAGGGAGGTTTTAGGGAGTCCCTTGTTAAAGCAGAATTTAAAAAGTATAGTATGGGAAAAGTCGAAAATCTGGGATCGCTTTTGCTTTTACTTGTTTCTCTTTGTGTGTGTGTGTGTGTGTGTGTGTTCGCTTGCTTGGTTGTTTGTTTGCTTGCTTCTTTGTTTGTTTGTTTGTTTGTTTGCTTGCTTGCTTGCTCGCTTGCTTGGTTGGTTGTTTGCTTGCTTGCTTGCTTGCTTGTTTGTTTGCTTGTTTGCTTGCTTGTTTGTTTGTTTTCTTTTGGTTGCCCTTCTGTATTAGCTAACACTCCAGTCTTGTCCCTCACAGGGGTAACGGTGTGACAAATAAGTGCACTATCAAGGGAATTTTTCCCACAGTGTTTTCAAATACCTGTATGTCCTCTTGCTAATCCTTACAAGAATCGATTACTAAATGTGGCTCAGGTCTTATCAGCTTAGACTAAAGCAGACAGAAAGGTCTGCATCGATACTAATTCAAACAAGAAGCCAGAAATCCAAACTTTATGAGAAACCAAAAAACTTAGATGAACATCCTATTCA
Source organism: Stichodactyla mertensii (assembly GCA_011800005.2). NCBI lineage: Eukaryota > Metazoa > Cnidaria > Anthozoa > Actiniaria > Stichodactylidae > Stichodactyla > Stichodactyla mertensii. The sequence goes on from JAAAQI020125471.1 coordinate 3,420, forward strand.
TCGATAATCATACGAAAGATAAACTATTCCACTCCCTTTCCCCCATTGGAACTCAAGTACAAACTCCATCAGTCTTGAATAGCTAAGTGTTCTTACAGTTCATCTTTGACCCACGGTATTCAAAGACATCTCTCATACTGAAAAGGTTACAAAAAACCTTCGAAAAAGTACGACAAAATTGACAGTGATGAGATTAGGATCCATGGATGACCTGACTAAGGCGATAGTCTGAAACACTGAGTGGTCATGTATTTAGTTTTGTCTGAATCCCTGCCTGAAAGGTTCGACGCGCGCTTCCTCTAGTTTAGTGTCTTTTTAAGCTTGCATAATTTATAACCTTTGCGAGAATAGCCGTCTTTCTTGTATATCATCGCTAAGAAACCTATTTCAATCTCATTTCCTGTGTTTTTTGATCCTAAACTACACATTAGTACACAGTATAATTTATAACCTTCGCTGGAATAGCCGTCTTTCTTGTACATCATCGCTAAGAAACCGATTTCTACCTACCTTCCTGTGTTTCCTGATCCTAAACTACACATTTTTAAATCTTATGCAAACATAATGTCAATGTGAAGCAGTTACCGGCTAAAACGGGATTCAAACTAACTTTGTCGAGAAGATATATTTAAACGACGATTCAGTGATGTTACCAATGCCAACTAAAAAGCTTTGACAAAACATGAATCTTATTTAGTCAAAGCTAATGTTTCTAGCTAGTGTATGGAACAAGAGAGCTAATGTTTCTAGCTAGTTTATGGAACAAGAGAGAGTTCTAAGTGTTTGTACAGCCGTAGGGCCGACAAAATGGCGGGAAAAATGTCCAAGGGTTGGGCAGCTGTTTTTTGACGAGCATTCTTAGTTTGCTTCGCGATTCAAAATATTCTGTGACGAGGATTAGAATATTTTGCTAGAACCTTAAAAAACTATTTTAATTTGACCTAGAATTGGGTCAAGCCACATTAAAATGCTCGTTAAAACTGTCCTGATTTTTATCTGCAGCTTTCGAGTGAACACAACACAATGAGTTATTGTACTATGAATGCCACCAGAAGTTTTGGAACTCTTATATCTAAGCTTATTAAGGCTAAGGTTTGCTAATTAACCTCACTAGAATAGAGAGATTTTCAAAATTAGTCGAAAAATGTGGCAAGTGTCACTTGAGAAAGTAGATTTTGCGAATACTGCATTCAAGGAAGAAAGGGGATTTTGGACTTTGTTGCTGTTATTACTGGATTTTTCCTCTTTTTTCTTTCTTCTTCGTTTGCTCACGTGAGCCCCCTTTTACGGAGTTAGCATGAAGGAGTGCTCGAAAATCTTAACTAGATATTCTCTATGTGTTAAAATTCCAATAAGAGACCTTTTGGCCTTGTTTTTTTAATCACAGATAAACAAGAGGGCTTACGTTTCCTCAAGACCTCATTCACAGCGGCCAGAATCTGACACGCAAGTCTGCAGGCAGGGTGCATCATTCTGCTACAACAAGGCAAGCAAGAAGACACGGAAACCCATCGATAATTCGCGCCTTGATAGAGACGTACCACAGTTAAGAGCTAACGAAGCATTAAGGTAAGAAAATAAAGATCTTGAAGAAAAATCTTTAAAAACACTTCCAGGCATGGCTACGCAACTTTTATAGACAATGCTACAGAGTTCATAGGGATTAATCGTTATCACTTTTGCTGGCAATACTGTAACTAATTCAGTAAATATCATAAGCACTGCGCCTTGGTTCTATGACCCGCCTACCTGAATGCCTTAGAGGTTTCTTCTTAGGGCTGTAGAAGAAACATCTTGTCTAATCAACAACAATAACAATGACTGGTTTTCAGGCTAGAAAAACAGTCGATTCTTTGAAGAAAAAATAGTTCAAGAAACTTAAGAATGCGTTGGAAAATTAATTTGAAAAATGGTAATTTCCTCTCTTATTTAACAGCGAAAATCATCAAAACTTCTTGGAGTTTTGTGCTTTTCTGAGCCGTCAATCATCATTTGGGGCGGTGATTATTAGAATCAACCAATAATGTTTTCCTCAGATTCGCATAACTCCCGCTCCCAAAGATGACTGACGGATCAGAAAAGCACAAAAATCCAGCCGAAGTTACGATAATACATGTCGCGGTACAACGATTTTCGCTTGTACTAACGCAAATGTACTAAGATATAAATCTTCATGGAATACCATCTAAGTATTTCGCTATTTTAGGACAGAAAACTTAATCAAGTTTCAGTGATTTACACTCATCTTACCCGATAACCCAGGGAAGAATATTATATGATAAGTTAAATCAAACTATCGCTTATCTGATATATTAAGCGGACTGGTTTGTATTAAAGTAAAATATAATTGCAGTTGGAGTGCTTCATTTAGCCTTATCTAATATAAACGTTTTATGCTAAAAATATTAAAAAGAAACAGAATGCATGGGGGAGGGGACAGTAGGTCCTTTGTCGCAATTTCTACAATCCTCGACAAATGTCATGTAAGAACTAACAAAAGGAACTTATTGCCTCAAGTTTATCTCAACATCCTTAGAAATTTGTTCTGTGAGGAAGCGAATTTTAGAAAACGTTTAGCCATGGTTGCTCCTAACTACTATATCTTTGAGCTCTTGATATTTGCATGAAAAAGCAAAAATACCAACTTCTCATGAAATAAACGAGTCTCCGTGAAACCACCAAAATTGATTTTCAATTTTGTGTTCCTCCTATAGCTGGCTTTTTCTCTCTTATCCTTGAATTCTAATGGAATGGAATTTCACTTTTGTTCATTTTATTTTGCGAGTTCAGATTCATTTTGGCATCGACACTTATCTTACATTTTTCGTTTGATAGAATGTCTTCCTCTTTTTATTAAAACTACCCACCTTCGTTGAGCAGGTGCTGCTGTTGCTAAATGAATGATCAAAAGTAAACAAATCTTAGAACATAAATAATATATACCAATCTATATCGAAGTTTCATTCAAAATGAAATATCTAATTATTTCCAAGAAGAGTTTCGAAAAATATATTTATTCAGCACAAAAATATTCAGGATCTTCGCCTTTGTCAAGTTAGAAGTTTTCTCTCTGTGATTCTATATAGCGTTTTAAGTTAGAATCCAGTCAAGTAGTTCTGATAAAGTGTCAATAATAGTCAAATTGTCCGGAAGAAAGGGTAGGCAACTACGGCAAAGCGACAATATATATTTACTGTAATGTTTTGAGAAACTTTTTGCTTTTTGACAATACAATCACTTCATAAACCACATTATCTAAACCGAAGTCTGTTGAATACATAATTTTAGAATATATATCCGTATTGAATCGTCGAAAATGACATACTACAGTATTCCTATGCGATACCCTAGATTAAAAGTAAGTTGATAATCTGTTACCATTAGCAACGAGGTCACGAAGTGGAATATTTGAAACTCGTTTAAATTGTGAATCAAGTATTTTTGTTGAGAGACTCGTAGAGGAAATTCTCCCTAATAAATAGTTCTCCGATGATCAAGTTTTGTAGATGACTAAGAAGGAGAAGCAATAGAGTGTCTTCCGCGATAAAACAGCTTCTCATTCGAGTTTAGTGTTGTTTGTAATTGAAACCATCACGTGTAATATCACTTAAATTAGCAACACTATTTGCTTCAATCAAAGTCAAAAGCCACCAACATATTTTGAATAATTCACAAAGCAGAATACAGTGTCTTATATCTGCGACAAAGACGGACGAAAACGTAAAGAAAACATTGAACATATCTTTCCTTCTCAGTCGGGAGTTTGAGTCAAAGCCAGACGTCAAGGAAGAGTCGATAATTTGTAAGTCTGAATAAGTGAACATCGACTATACTCTCAAAAAATATACTCACCCACAGCTGCAGATCTGGCAGATACACTTTTTTGTCATGGCTTCTCTGGACTACAGTAACTTCATCAATGAAAAGTTGTGCCGAGTTTGGCGGAATTTGCTTGTACACAGCCGGAGAGAGATGCTCACAACATGAATGTTGTGTGACGTCGTCTTGGCAACGGTGTAATTTATGAACTTTTGATGCCGTCTGAGTTGTAGAAGATACCGCTGAAAGGCAATGACCCATGAAGAACGGCTCATCAAGCGGAAACAAATGTTCAGAGTAAAGCGAAGGTTTTATTTAGGAAAATGAAATGTTTTCGCAAAATGCTGGGTTATAAATGTCTTAGTAGAAGTCAGCCCATCAGGCAAATCCGGTGGTCGGTGGTCGGGTGTCGAATTGTAGACAAAAACCCCACCTTGTGATCTTTCTACACCAACTGGTTGGGTAACAATACAAGAAAAGCTTTCGATCCGCTATATCTAGACAAAAATGCTCGACAGTTGCCTATAGCAATAGCTTCTTAAAACGATTTTTTGACATTGGTTGTCATTCTAAGGAATAACTTCTTCATCTTTCGTGATATTTCAGTTTACAAAAGATCTAATTACGAAAAAAAGTTTCCCGAATCGGAATTGTCGTCAGGCTTTGCTCTGCGCCATGCGAAAGAACTGACGTGGAGAACAATCGACCACTTATTTTCAAAAATCATCAATTTTCCATTCTTATTTTATGTGCATTTTTTATCATGATTTTTATCAAACTACCTGCCATCTTGTACCCAGTGTAACTCATACCGAGCTTGAGCATGAGGGAAGAGGTTTTGTGGAAACATTTCGATGTCACTAAGCGTTTTTGAAAGACCAACAACTCTTCCCCTCCCTAGAGTCAAAATGGTGTGGTTGAGCCGGAAGGATTGAGGTGACAGAGAGCCAAATGTCTGGACATTTCTATTTTGAAGCGCCAACAGACTAACTATATTTTCTTACCATTAATGGACTAATCAGTTTCATATCAGTGACATCACTAGAAGACGTTTGCTGATGCCTCATTAGTTTAACCTCAGCTCTTCACATTTAGTTTCATTTTTCGAGAATCATCTTATAGAAGGTCTCGTCCTTTGCTTGGCTGCGTTTTACTTTCCTTACTTCAAAGACCCAGACAGTTGGCTATACAGTCCAAAACAACACTGAATATCGCAGGTTTTCATCTGCACAAGAAGGTACACCCTACCACTTTTGATTTTAGACCACCAAAACTTGGACTTTAATACATTATAGACGACGAATAAGGAAAAGAGCTTGAAGCTACTATAGAAAAAGAAACTGAATGTATCGATTAATACGACAAAGCATTGTTTGGCTTCATCAAAAACAACTTCTATTTCAGTTACAGCATTTCAGAATCGTTTGTTTGTTCAGGCCATTTTTTTAGCGTCTCCGCCCCCCACCCACACACACACACACAAAAATACATATAATAATAGATTAGGCAGATACAAACGGAAAAGCTTCTCTGACAAAGACTCGGGGGGAAACAATGCTACGTCTATAGTTCGCTGTGCAAATAGATTGATTGAAATTGGGCTGAGTATGTTACGAGGCAGATTAAAGTGGGTGAAACCTGAACGCCGATTCTTAAACTATCTAAATTTAAAGCTGACGACTATTTTTGTAGACAATATTTTCAATATTCTCTCCATTGATGTTTTTTTTCTACCTTTTTCGGAAATCTTGCATTTTCCATGAAGTAATCTTTGTATAATCAAAAAAAAAAAAAAGCATGTATACATTGTTTTTGCCGTTAGTCTTAACTGTTCTAATTTATTTGTATACGCCAGTTCTGGAATTAAGAAAAGGCTTAGTGTGAGAGGGGTTTGAGATAAGTGTGCCAGTTGTTTAAAGAGCAAGGCATCCAGTCACGTGGTTTTCTTGTCAGAATAACGACTGTTTTCCCGCGGTAAGGTTGTTATGGAAATGCTTCTACAGTGAGCAATTTCTCGCGTTTGTCGTTAGAATTAGCAGTCTATAATCACGTAATTGCTTCAAATTGATTCTCTGTGCCAAGAAACAACGGGCCTTAGTGCTAAATCCTTTGTTTGCAGCGAGTAATTATCATGAAGTTTTCATTTTGAAAGCAGAAATTCAAAGAGAGGACAAATGCATAGAAACAGTCCGAACGTCATCTAGTTTGGCAGAGAATTTGTCAGAACTGTCTGCCTGTCCAAAAGCTAGAGCTCAATCGGTGATAACTGAAGGACGTCTAAGTTATTTATGCACAAATACACTAAAGCTCTTGACTTGAATATTTTATCTTTGTTTGTTTTGTATAAGGAGAAAGAGCTTGTTACTCGAGATAAAGCAGTTTGACGACACTAAAGAGCTTCTAGCTTGTAGTACTTTTGGAATTTGAATCGTACGAAGAAACGTGCGCAAACTCTGGTAAACGTCGCGTAATTCGAGAAATTCTTTTTGTAAACACGACTGCTGTCTTTTCATCTATCGGCTCTAAAAAGATTAACATAAAATGCACATAAGAAAAGCCTAAGCCTTGAGGGTTTAATGGAACTGTTGGCCTAGTGGTCAGTGATCAATATACATGGTCTGCTTGGCAGTGTTAATAGAAACTCGTAGATTCTGTTTCAGATTTGAAGCTGAAACTTGGACGACTGAAATCCATCAATATTAGTAAGTACTTAGCGCTTCCTTGTGACTAGGGTCAACTTGTACAGTGTACAACTGTAAACCCTTTGGGATGGCATGATGTTTGCTGTGTAACTTTATCGCGGCATAAACTTCAATATCAAGACATTTTTTTGCAGAGAGCTGAGTTTGTTCGCTCAAATTGCTTGGCGCTAAATATCTAGCCGTTTTGGCGCCAAAGTACACAAATAATTTCAGCATTATTGTTAGTCTTGTGAGCAGTTTTTACGATAGTTAACAACCGAGTTGTTCTATATAATATGCGGGATTCATAAATTATGTATGCAATTGTTTGGGTGATCAATGTAATCGTTAAACTTTTTGAATAGGTCATTGATGGTCAGAGATAAGAGCACCTCGCAAGGCAAAGCATCTAGGAGCCTTACGTGAAGTACCTTCGGTCGATCTTCACTGAGTTGTGCTCTCGTTTCAAATAAGAATTTCCAAGTATTTGTGGAATGCCATGGCTGGCTTGTTTTGCGCATTTGATTATATTCCTATAGAATTTGCGCGTTATAAATGTGAAACATTTCATATCTTTGCCTTGTATGGGATTCTGTGTTGCGCAGAAGTGGTGGTATCTTCCGCCTTTAGAACTTGTAGAAGTTTAATAAACATGCCAAAATAGTTCAAATTTTATAGAATTTTAGATTCTAGGCAAAATTTAGCGCGCTCAGATTTGAACTCGAATTAATCCTGCACTTTATGACTGAATGGCTTGGACCGGCTTTGCTTACATGATGTGTTTCCGACTTTCAGTTGTCAATAGTAGAATTGCGCATCTGCTTTTTCGCCCCCTACTTTGCTAATAACTTTCTTAAAGAAATATTTACATCAGAAAAGTTGCGGACGCAAGACGTTTGGGATCGAACTGCAAAACTTTGATTCACACTCCACGGTTCTGCCAGTTCTGGCTTTTTGATTTGAACTGTTGGAACAAGTTTATCAAAAGTTCATTTTGGGGAAGAATTTAAATAGTGATTGTGGAACTTTCCTCTGTAAACGCTTTAAACAAATGACTTAAATCCATTTTATAATTTGTTTAAACAACATTTTGCCATCGGCACGTTTCCTCAATGGTTCCAGAGTTTGATCTTGTATTGTCTCTCAATATCTCACTTGTAGTAAAGCATCTTGCATTATCTTTGGGGAGTCGGTCCTGCCTTAGATTCTTGACTAAGTGGTACACTTGCACAGAAGTTAGTTGCGTTAGATGTGATACGAGCCGAACCCGTCAATTCGTGTTCGGCTCGGATTGAAGTGCACTGCTGCACTTCAATTCAGTTTGATTACTGATCGACTCGATGTGACGTCAAATAGTGCACTTCCACCAATCACAGCTCGAGAAAGCTGGCGCGTTTCACTCTTCAGCTACAGTGTACACAAGTGTTAGTGATCGAAAGGCTTTTCTTGGTCTGTGTTAACAAATAGTGGAGTGGAAATCCCAACTTTGATGCTGTTACTATGCTACTCCTTTGTGTATTTTATTACACTTTGAAATAATGACGAACTACGTAACATTCAACACGTAGATCATAGGCTTTTTCTGGGACAAATAAGGTGCATTGTGGTCTAGCTTCGGTACAAAAAACGCCATATAAGGCATGACGAAGACCACAATGCACCATCGCTATCTCAGGAGAGTTCTATGGCAACGAAGTAACTTTCCTGTCTGTTACACATGCGTCAAAAATAATACTCAATTTGCGTCATTCAGTGTGCGTCGGTGCAAACAATAGAAAGAGAAAGTAGATATATATATACGATCAAGCTAAAGACAGATTTAAGTATCAAAATTTCTGCCTTCATCACCAGAGTGTCAGTTGCGCAAATCACGTGATGTGTCTTAAAAAATAATAAACCTGGAACAGCGACTGAATTTTTCACATATTTGGGAAATATTACCATACCTTTCTACTTAATTACAAGGCAATTTCATATCTCCACTAGTAGTACAAATGACCTTCACCGTGAATTCTCAACACAGGTTTATATTTTGAGAATATCGTCTTGCGCATAGATCTATTGGTTGGCAAGTGTCACCGGGGCCAGTAAGTCAATCAGAAAACGACGTCCACTGATATTCTTTTATTGTCTTTGATTTAATGCCCAAATTTTTAAATAGTAAGTGATCTTGAAGTACTTTTAAGACCAGTTAAAGAACTTGTAGGTATAACATCACGACTCTTGTCGTACCAGTTTGGGCTAAAATGCTATAGTTTTGAATTCTTTTTTCAGTGTACGTTTACGGGCATCGCTTTTGCTTACTCCATTTCAGCGTAAATGTTTGATCAGTTCAGAGTGTTTAGTTTTTAAACGTAGCCTGTACATGCGCTTTTTACAATGGCAAACAAACTTGGAACAACGTTTATCCATTCTAGGCATATTTTTGCTCATTTTTAATTTCTTTAATGGTAATCTTTAGTTAAAATTTGTTCCACGACGTTGATACTCAAAGACCAGACAGCATTGACATTGTGTTTCCAAAGATAGCTCTTAATTCATTAACCATCTGATTACTCTTCTTTCTCGAACAAAAGTTTATTGTTTATTTGTTTCTTTGTAGCTTCAGGCAAGCTTGTAGAAGAGCTATCAGTTTGTATCTCTTGGAAACAGAACTGAATAAGTGAAAACGAACTCAAGGAGTCAACCCAAAATTCAGCCATCTTGCTAATCTCAAGTAAGTCAGGGTCTCGGCTTTGTAAACCTGTTTGTTTCCAAAAGCCATTTAATTAGACTTCAGATAAAAAACCTTTTCAGAACATCTTAGCTCTTCCTCTTCACTCAAAGAGGTGGCTAAACAACTTTAAGAAGGTATTTCCGGTATGTTTTCAGGAGTCTTTTAGAAGTTTACTTTTAGGATTTCTGGTACAAAAACCTAAGCGCAAGTCAAACACCCAATGATTTACTCGTTGAATTCTCAAAATTCTTCCAGAAACTAAAGAGAGTAAACAAAAATTATTGGAGTTATAGATTGTTCTTTTGAAGAAAAATGCCAGCAAAAGTCTTATACTTGTAGTTTCGGACACTGTTTCGCGGGCTTTCTTTGTGTTTACTCGGTAAACAAGCAAATAGATCGCGAAACTGATGCGGTTCAAATCTTTAAAACTACTCTGAACTACAAAACGGTAAAACACAATTGCGTACTGAGCCTCTAAATGCATTTATTTTAATCGGTTTGAATTTTTTGTAGAGGTTTCATAAGTTTTTCACGCGGGAAATGGGTTGATCGTAGTCGCGTTTCTTGGCGAGTGACATTAATTGCCTGGGCAGCTATCAAGTTGAATAGTAGGACCTTTATTCTCAAAACAATACTAGGAATACTGATTTTGACACTCTTGATCGCTTTAATACGTGCTTTGTTTACTCTGACATTGTTCTTAGGCATGAGAATTCATTAACACAGTCTTGCCCCCAAGAGGGCTCTCTGACTACAAGACGTGTTTGGGACCACAGCGAAGAACATAGCTATAGATAGGATAAATAAACCATAGCGTTTTCAAAATTGCACTGCAGTTTTAGTTTTTAGTTTGTAGTTTGTTACTTTGATCGTTAAGGAATTTTTTTTCTCCATCTGGTCGGGTTGCGCACGTGCAAAGACCTTTAAAGACCTTTAAAGATCTTTCTCATTCTCGTACCCAGACCCTACTCACTCTAGCAAAATCGATTCGATTTCGCTAGTGAATAGGGTCTGGGTACGAGAATGGATCTTTCTATGAGGTACGCTCGATACGGTAGTTGAAATGAATAAAACATTAGAAAATATCAAGTCATTGAGCCAGCATTTTTTTCTAGTCAGTCACCGAGGATTCGCTAAATGAACAACAGAGATGCGCACTCTTGAAATACAAATTTGTAGAATGTAAACACGTGATCTTGGTACGCATATGACGGCACATGTACTACAAAAATACCTATTCTTTGGCTTTGTCATGACAGTCCTTAGAGCTTGCATTCCTGCTGGTCAGCATTTTCGCACTATTCATTGTGCCATATATGAAGGAGCTACCCACTATGTCGCTGAACAGAAGGAGTGGGGGCTCAGAGAACGATGATGTGAAGAGAATTGAAAATTAACCATTGCATTATAGGTCATTCAACCTAATCTGATTACTAGAGCTCGAACAAAAGATCTTGACCGTATGTAAGGTGCGCATGCGCAGAAGGTTTTTGGTCTCTCCGATTGACAGCAATAAGCTACCAAAATGCAGACAGAGCAAAAAAACAACAAGCCACTACTTTCACGATTTTTTTACTTTCTTTCTTTCTTTTTTCTTTTCTTTTCTTTTCTTTTCTTTTCTTTTCTTTTTCTTTTTATTCTAATTTCATTTTTTTCTAATTTCATTTTTTTTTCTAATTTCATTTTTTCTATTTAACTGGATGTAATACTCCAATCTATGAGCGTTTTATTTATTTTACTGTTTAACTCCAAACTTGTGACAAATTCTTGTGGAACTAGAGTAAAGCTACTTGGAGATATTCACGGAAATGTCAGTTTTTCTGCTGATCAAAATATCACCTCTCCCAAAGTACAAGGCGTTATATCTCAAAATCGTATTCACTGAATTTTGTTCACATTTGATATTTTGTTCTTTGGTCCCAAAAGAGCGTGTTTACAAAATATTGAGCTTAAAAACGGATAGATGTCCTTATAACGAAAGGCCAAAAACGGTTTTTCTGCTCTGTCTACCAAGATTTATTTTTAGCTGATCTGATTAAATTGTTTTTCTAATTTCCTTTCAACAAGCAAACACTGGTTGAAGATTACATTTGATTGACGTTTTCTTTTGAAGGAAATTAATTCCCGCCTTCTCAGACCAATCTCAACAAAAGCATTATTAACCACAACTAAGAAAAGCGATTGAAAAATATATCATCAATGTTACCACTGGTCTCGGTTTGACAAACATTCCTTAGGAAGGAAAGATGGCGATCGTGCTGCATATATGAAAATTCATTGGATGACGAGGGAATTACTCGTTGAATTTCACGAGAAAAACCGCGACGAGTGCGATATCGATTTTCGAGTGAAATTCAACATGGAAAAAAAAACCTGTCCTTGTTTTACGAGGGTAACACTTAATAGCCAGAGGCTAACAAACCTGTGGCCCTCGTTCCATGATCGAATTGGAATTTAGAAGTTGAATTTTTGTGGAGGGAGGAAAACCGGAGAACCCGGAGAAAAATCCTCGAAGTATAGGAGAGAACCAACTAGAAACTCTACTCACACATGACACCCCGAGCCCGGCAGAACTCGAACCCGGGTCGCGAGCGTTCTCACCGCTACACCACCCGTGCTTCCCCTGGAATTCCCGAGTCAGGAAATGAATTTTCCTTGAATCTCATAGCGTCTATAGTAATAACATCATAAGATTCTATCATGAATCTAATAATATGCTTGAAGAAACGCAGCTAAAAAGTATTTTTGCACTTGATCTACGATGGGTAAAACGCTGTTTGTTTTCCGCTGAAGTTCCTAAGTCCCCAGCTTTATGAAACCTGTTCTCTCACCTTGCTTGCGGCGCGAAATACAAAGAATTCTGGGTAACCCTGGGAAGATCCATTGTAACGTTTAAGCGCTACGCCGGCGATTGGGCGCATGCGCATACGTTATTCAGTCATGTCAATCAAACGTGGGTAGTAGAAAATTCCAGTGAATTTGGAATGTGGATCTAAATAACTGGAATAAGAATTTTGGCAAAGACCTTCTCTTTGAACATTACTGAATTACTGAAAATAACAAACATATGGTTTGGTTTCAAGCGAGCAAGGATCTGATCTTTGTTAGATAAGATTGGTCTGACAGCGTACGGAAAGGCCAGACGTCTTGAAGCAGTATCCGCAAACACCACTAATACAGCCACAATGCTGGCAGCGCTCACGAGCTAAAAAAAAACCACTATTTTCATCTTATGGTCAGGTTTATCCTAGACTTTTTTTGAAGTGAAAAATGACGTTAATTCCTGTAGGGTGTAGTTTGTGGTGAGCTTTCGAGATCTTCTTTGTTGCAAATTCGTGTGCTCATTGAATTATTTTCTCTTGGTTTGGCTTTCACTTCCTTGGGATTCGACCTGTTTTTCACTCCGTGTAGGATGGTATCTGTATCCAGAGATAAGAATCGCTAGGAACTATCAGTTGAGATTTGATGATTGAATTATATCGATGAATACCCTCACGAGATTCACTAACGATTATCGCAAATCCTCGAAAAATTACCTCAAAAACTAAAGAAAACTGAATAAAAATGGCTTGGAGATTGAGCTTTAGGTTTTGTGGATAGTATGAGAACAATGTTTTGTGTTAAATAAATGAAAAGAGATGACTTGACCAGAAAAAAGAAAAAGAAAAAATAAATTAATCTCTTTATGTAATTGCTTAGTCAGGTTCTAGCGCTTTCGCACTAATTGGGGGCACTATCACTCACACACACTACCACTACATTAACTGTTTTAAGCATACAACTCACGAGTTAATTCTTACGGAGGGAGGAACCAGAAAATCTGGAGAAAAACCCTCGTGGCAAGGGAGAGAACAACACATCTAACAAACTGTACGCACATGTGGCATCCGCAAGGCACCAGCGACCCAACAAGAAAGAGAAGAAAGAAGAAAGAGAATTATCAGAGATTTTTCATTTTCTATTTTAATTTCTGGCTGATCTAACTGAGAAAATTTTCAGAACTAGTGATCGATAAATGGTTTCACCCCTATCCCCTTACCATCAGTCGAAAATAAAATTAAACTTTTACTGGGTTTCTTTAACTTTTACCAGGGATCAGCTATTTAAAGCTGCAATGAATAGGAAACTTTAAGATAGACGAAAGTCACTCTATCTTCTGTAAAGAAGAAGAGGTAAAACCTATGTATGTATGTATGTTTGTAATTCTTTGTTTCAAATTTTCTTTCTTCAACAATTTTTTAATAATGAAACAATTCCAGAAATGTAGGTTCTCTTGTCTCAAGTTTATTTTGTTTTCGTAACGGCGTTTTCCTAGCTGTTATTGAGGAACACAATATATATATATATTTAGTAACTTTTGTTTATTTACACTTGATGTTTTCTTTATTATCAATAAAAGAAGTTATTTACCTAAGCTATGAGGGTGCATGCAGATTGCTAAACAATGATAAATTCAAGTGTCAAAACAATGCCTGTTGATAAACTCTCCTGACCTCAGAAAAATACCTTTTCACTGCCTAATGGATTCGTCTGAATTAGATTCTTCGCTTTCAATAACTTGGTCTAAGATTGAAGGGAATGTTGAGTAAGTAAGGCAAATATCTTGCGACTGAAAGCTTTAGCAAACCGATTTTTACTGTTGCAAATGAAAGGTAACTGGGCGAGCATCCCGATACTCGTGTGGCATCGGAAAACGGGCAAGACCTTGGACAGTTGTGGGGTCATAATCTGAGGCTGTTGCCCACCCATTCGAAATTAATTTATTGACGAAAGATTCGCTATCCAGCTATCCATCTTATCTTCGAAATTGTTCTAAAAACATGTGTTCTATTATTCTTATTATTTTGGACTTTTGGAGCTTGGTTTTTCGGTTAATTTGTTTATTGTAGTTCAAATGTCTTGCAGTTATTCATGTTGTGAGGTCGCTTCTTTCTATCGTGTTCATCTTTCCAAGCTACTGCTCCAGCCCAAATGATTCAAATTACAATCAAAAATTTTAAGTCTAGTGCGGCAGTCAGTCACATCAACCAGAGAGGAAATCCATTTTTTTTCTCCGTGTCATATTTCTCGTTAACTTGACAGCGGTTTTCGTATGAGTGGGAAAGGCATGCCACGGACGTGCAGCACGTAAACGGTACGGTATGAGGTGACACTGAAATGGCTTCCCATATGCGTAAAAATCACCCAATCGCACCGCAACCGTATAGTTACGGTTACAGCGCTACGATTATGAAAACTCCCGCTGTTACAAACCTTTTCTGGTCTTCGATGCTAGCGTGAGGTGGTACTTACACGTTGTGTAACAAGGAGGCATTAGTTAGCCATTTAGAATTATTTCTGTTTAGTTAGCCATATAACTGGCATATGATCCTTAAGAATGAAACAAGTTTATTCACCTTATTGTACGCGGTTTTTAGTTCAATTCAACAGCTATTTAGTGTTATCTTTTCCTCCATCTTCACACCTTTCAAAGCCTAATTGTGTTCATGATTACGACCCCACACTGAGCTAACTTTAAGCCTTAAACGCACGACCATTTACATGAAATGAAATGTGGCGCTTTGAGGGATTTGTGATAAGAGATTGAACCTTGTGTGACCTTTGAGGTAAGCTGTCTTGTTAGTGAATATCACTTCCCTAATAATAACCATTTAGTAGAAGTTTATTGCGGACTAGGGACTACGAAGCATTGTTGACATTACTGTAATTAATCTGCAAACATTGGTAATGCAGTCGTCTTTGACTAAAATTTCGTTCTACAAGAAAGCGGATTAATGTACAACAGAATACTTTTATAGAAGTCAGAGTTTTAGCTGGCTTTAGTCTTAATGATTTTCATGTACTCGTATATCCAATAGTGTAGAATTAATATTAGCCTATAGTAGTCACAGCAGCAGGGGTAGTAGTAGTGGGCAGCGTAGACGGTAGCAGAGTCATGGAAAAATGGTCTGTAGCACTTGTAGTCGTTTTGGTGGTATGGATGGGAGCAAGCAGGAGTAGAAACAGGAATGGAAGTAGGCAGTAAGGGTCATAGGAGTAGTAGGAGTTGGAAAGTAGGGGGAGTAGTAAGAAGCAGTAGAAGCCCCAAGGAAAGGGAAAGGTGAAGGGGAGGGCAGTAGTAGGAGACATTAGTAGA
This sequence comes from Stichodactyla mertensii, assembly GCA_011800005.2. Classification (NCBI taxonomy): domain Eukaryota; kingdom Metazoa; phylum Cnidaria; class Anthozoa; order Actiniaria; family Stichodactylidae; genus Stichodactyla; species Stichodactyla mertensii. The sequence goes on from JAAAQI020125471.1 coordinate 18,772, forward strand.
AAGGGGAGTATGTAGCTCTAATGATTTGTTAAAAAATTAATTAAATTTAATATATTTCTTCAAGAATAGACCATTGATTGCACATTTCTAGATCTTGCTTTAAAGAGACAACACTGATCGCGCGATGCATAGGTAGATGTTATCAGTGAAGCGAACCAATACCCAGAGACTGGTTGTATAACAGTTTGATGATATCTGTTCAAAGGTTATCTCAAATCACGAATCGATAAGCAATCATTCTCTCTGGGATCTTTGAATCTCATTCAAAATACATTCTTTGTTTTAAAGGATGCCAGTTACGGTTACTTTACTTGAAGTTACGTGCCTTAGATTAATGCATAGTGTGATACATTTTCTCACGGTTTAAGAATCATTGGTCTTCCGCATTTGAATTTTTATCTCGTTGCGCTTCAAGATTATAGATAACAAAGATCTCATGAGGTAAAACAGAACCCCTCGCGGAAACGTCTGCCGGGTTTTTGTATGCAATATCTGGCCGGCAGCTGCAGTGCTCGCTTTACTGATAAGAAGTCCAAACGTATCTTCTGACAAACCTGACACTAAAGCTTCGGTTTACTTAGATCTGTTTATTCTGGAGATGATCTTTAGAGCTTGAATAAAACAAACACCAAATGCTTTTCTCCTGAAGGATTCCTGATTGAGAAGGCCTGAATCAGGTCAGATAATGGCAGGCGTGTTTTGATGTGTGGTCTAAGGATCTGTGGATAACAAGACAGCGGATAACCAACACCCGCTAAGTTGACATAAAGATCTGATAATTGACTCCAATACTCGTATTTCCTTTCCAAATGCAGAACCCACTCAAGACAAATTACCAATTGAGTCCATTCCGAAACATCAACTCGACTCATCATTAAGGTTTTCTTTTGTGTTATGTCTTTTTCCAGCTTGATGCATTGAAGCCTTGAACTCCTTGAAGCCTGGTCAAAAGGTGCGAGTATAGCAAGCCTTGAAATTAGAGCTCGGCCCCCAGGGATTTGCCATTTGCCGGGATTCGTTCGACCAAGAAAGAATAGCCAACAGAACCGAGGTACGTATTTTGCTTGCCATATTGATCTTCTCAGTTTACGACTAATATTGTAATAGTTCCATTCAGTTGTAACGCAAACTGCAAACGATAAGACCATATAAGCTTTTTGGGTTCGATACATAGTTAGGGTAGTTTTCTGGCCTTAAGTTGGAAACACATGCTTTATATTTGTAGGCATTCTGGCACTGACAGCGACCTTGAATCAGTAACTGGATGTCATTCTAGTGGGTTGTAGTTTCATCTATCTTAAGACCACTCCATTAAGACTAGATAACTTCAAGCTTACAACTCTTAAAGTCAAATTAGCAGAGTTACGAAATGAACTTTGAGCTTTCTGTAAAGTATATAGGTCTGGCTTAGATTCGATTCTCTGAATCTATTACTTTGATTATATTAACCAAGTTGTTTTGAGATAACATCAATTTTTGGCGGCTTGACTCAGTTTAAAGCTGTCGGTGTGTTCTCTAAACTGTTGGATAACATGAATTGTTTATCTGCGCTTTTACTGTCAACATTTTCTGATTTCTGGGCTTTAAAGACGAGTTAAGGCTTTCTTCTCTTAGTTGGGGCAGTCTTCCCCAGTTTAGTGCACTGTGGGGGGGGCGTATTCTTATTACAAGTCAGAAAGAACAGCTTCGTGCATGTGAATCAACACGCGCGCCGCATAATCGTTTTGTTTTCATTTTTCCCTCTAATTCTTATATATATTTCGATTAGTTGTTTTTTTGAGGGTTTATTGCAATCATTCCAAACATATACTTATAAACCTCAGTCTTAGATATTTTTGCTCGATTTTGAGTGGCTGATGTAAAAATTACCATGTCTTCCCTATGATTATAGATCAATAATAATTTAATTAATGAATATTCCAGCATTGTTTAGTAGTATGGACATACACCTATTTCAAAAATCGTTGTCGCAACCGAAGCAACAGTCAACACTCCAAGGTCGCAAAGGATTTCGGTAATTTTTCTCATAAATCATGTTTGCAGTACTGGTATTTTCCCAAATATTCAGTTTAACACCTGAACTACCACTGCAGCTTGCCAGAAAAATATGTCGCAAATGCATGCAACCAAAATATACTCTAGATGAATTCATTTTGAAAAAAATACCGAAATCCTTTGCAGTCTTGGAGTGTTGACTGTTGCCTTCAGCTGCGACAATGATTTTTGAACTAGCTGTATGTGTGGTAAAATCAGGCCACACTGGACACAAATGACGTCACCCGTATGATAAATAAGTAGATTTCACTTCTGGAATTGAAATTCCTGCGGTGAGTTCAATCGGTGTTAAGTCTGTGAGATTCTTTTAGATTTGCTAACGTGATTTAGTCCTCGAGATCAGGGTTTTCTTAATAGCATTCCTTACAGCTCCTTACCCCTGTCAGACCTCATTTACCCCTTGTTAGTACGTCTTCGATCTTTTCCTGTCTGGACAGTCGTCTACATTAATCGGCTTCCCGATCTGGCCATCTGTCTCGGCTTGTAGCGATCTCATTAGTATGGAAATGCAATGAAAACAAGAATCCTGTTTCGGCGCGCATCACACGCGCCACACGCGTCTTTGTTTTGGCGCCAAAACTATTGATAAAGGAATTGGCGCCAATTGTTTGTTTACTCGTCCATTAGTGATTGTTAACTGAACAGCGTGTATATCAAGTAAAGGTCAGAGAAAATCTTCGCAAAAAAAAGATAATTTTGCAAAATAGAATTTTTACTTGCAAAGGAAATAAACTTTCGCGATTCTATAATTGTTTTAAGGAAAATGTTTTTACAACCTTTGGCCTTGGTTAAGCTTTTAGATGTCTTGTCGTTTTTGTTTTTTTAAACCCTGAAAGCAAAGAAAAAATAATTAAGCGCGTAAATTAATGTAAACATATTTTAAGACCACAAGATATATATTCTTCATTGGGGCCTTATGAAGGATAATACAAATCGCTTTTTTACTTTACAGATACGTAAACAGACCTGTACCCTGTTAGTAAAGTTCCGTTTCGTTCTTTCTCAGTATTACTCAGTCTTTTCTTATCTTCAAAGCTTCCGTTGTTATGACACAACGTGAGTCATGATCCAACAGCGCTGAGGCTCCAAACTGAAGATGCTCAAAGATCGAATGGACCAAATCCACTTAGTCGTATTTGTTTTCTCATTTTATGGAGACCAAGCGTTATTCCCTTGGGTATTGTTTCTATGTTACTTGGTAGCACTTGAGAAGGTACTTTAATTTGCATGAGCCTCAAACAAAGAATCTTATTCTCAAGGGATTTACACGTGGCCTAAAATGGGAAAACATTACGCCCAAGTGGATTTTTGCGGATGGTGGAAAACCCGGAGAATCCGGAAAAAATCCTCGACGCACAGGAGAGAACCAACAAACAACTCTGTTCACATGTGATACTAGCGGTTCCGAGTATTGAACCCACGACCACAGCGATAAGAGGCAGCGTATTAGGAACCCACAACAATCATGCTTCCTTTTTCGCTGTACTGTCTTTTGTTTTTGAAGTTCTCTATCGTTACAAAAGGTACCTCTGCCCGGACGCAGCATTTGAGCATGCGCCGAGTGTGTTAGTTATGTCAAAATGCCAGACACGCGAACGTTTAACCTTCGAATCTGGATAATCTCTCAATTATCTCAGTTTATGGAGCACCAGTTTCTAGAGCAGCCAGTGTTAGAGTTTCCGATGTCTGGTGCGATATTTAATTCACTCGTTGATCGACTAACTTGACCCCAACCGTGATATGATTACCACATCATGACACCTCACAAACCAAAGGCGCAAAGTTTGATGGATGAAAAACTGATGATTTTTAATCTACAGGTACACACTCCCCTAAAAACAATCGTGGATCCGCCCCTCCCAGTCGTTAACGATAATTAGACACGCCACGGTGGAGCTTACAGCAAGCTGGGGTTTGTTTCGAGTAGAACAGCAATTATAACATAGCAACTATATTACGCGCGCTGATCCAAAACTTGATACGTTGACATGATACAAGCGTGCGCGCAAAGTTTTGAGATGTCGTTAGAATTACAAAGGCCTTTTTTCAAATATAAATGACTCTCTTCAGCTCCTTCCCCGATTTTATTAATTCATCGCTCAATGATTAGCGTGCTTTCATCGAGTTTTGGGCGTGCTTGGTCGGTTGCTTAGCACTAAGATGCTAGAGTCTGGGCCCGCTGTAATTGGCTATGCTTTTGCGGTGTCCCTGCCATTCTTGTCATTGTTTGTCATTTATTTTTTTGTTCATGTTGTTTGGCGAAGTTAATAAATAAATAAATTATTGATCTTGGTTACATCTCGTGCGACTCTTTCGCCTCTAGTATCTGTCTGTCTGTCCGTTCGTCTGTCCGTGGTCTGTCCGTGGTCTATCTGTCTGTGTCTGTCTGTCTGCCTACCTGCTTGGCTGTCTTTTTGCATTTCTCTTGGTTGCGCAGCAGCGAAGTCTAGAAAATGAACCGGACCCGCAATCGACCAGAATTTAAAGTGAATCACTGATGAATAAACCAATCTGGGTGTGTAGGCGATTTGGATACAAGTACTCGTGGTTCAGTATAAAAGAGCTGGTGCAAGGTGGTAGAACTCTTGTAACAGTCGTACACGTTTCCAGAAACGCCAAGAAAATCATTTCATCGCCGCGTAGGTGTTGTTGAAAATGCGCAAATACATTATTTAATTCATAACCATTCGCGCGGTTAACAATAGTGCGTGAAGAATGCGTTGAAATGAACGTACGCTTTTAAATTCTTCCCGAATCCAACAGAAGCAGCCAATGATCTGCGCAGCATTTCTTGGCTGTTTGCTTTGACAGCTACAAAAATGAACAAACCCACTTGGGCGTAATGTTTTCGCACTTCAGACCACGTGTCAATCTCTTGAGACTACAATTCTTTGTTTGAGGCTCATCCATATTAATGTATCTTCTGACGTGCTCGAGAAACAAAGGAACAATACCCAAGGGAATGACATGTGGTCTGCAATGGGACAATATTATGCCCAAGTGAATTTGATCCTTTAATATCAATGCAGAACGATAGATTGTCCGCAGTAAAATTTAATACTTTAATAATTTTGACTGATTTGTGGGAGGATGAGAGACAGGTCGTGCGTGGGTAACGCAGAATATAAATTTCCATAAATATCTAAAGGAATTGCCCTTATGCGCCCTATAGGGATGGTTTAGAACTTTTGCTTTCATTCTTTTTTATTTATTTTTTATTTTTTATTTTTTATCTATTCCAAAGTCAGGAACTGTTATTCTTTTGGGGCAATTTCTGTCATTCACTCGGGCTAAATATGAAAATCCCTTATCTGTTTCCACGTGTTTATTTGTATTACTCATTAAATTAGCTTGTTTTGAGTTACCGCAAATGCTATCAACGGGCATCATGTGTCTTGGTAGTCTGGTTTACACAAGCTGGTGAATGAGAATCCCTTGTTTGCGAGTACTGTTATGGATGGGGTTTGAATGAATTCACTATATCATCGTGCGGTGTGTTATGATCAGATGGATAATTCTCACTCTTCAAAACATTCGGAGTAACAAGTGAAACAAAGAGAACGATAATCTAGGTACGTTTTACTGTCTAAAGTATACTTATTAGTAATAAATTTGAATATAGGGTCGAATGGACGAAGCTTATGATAGTCGATGGAATTTGAGACGTCTTCAGTTACTCAACTACTTGTTAGGAATATGAAAAAAATGAAAGAGGAATGCAAGAAAATGATCAAAAGAAAGCAAACAGTTACTTGCATATTATATATTTGGGGTCTTGGGTGACTAACCATTTCATGTTCGATCTGTGAGTTAGCCGTGCCCTGACTTAGTCCAGCACAGAGGTTGTTTCAGGGTTCGATGAAATTGATGTTTCGTATGTCATACAATCAGTATTTTTCCTGCCATGTATAGAGTGCTCGTAGTGTTTCAGAGGAAAAGTGCAACGGTATGACGAGCAGGAACAGAGTACTTCTGCTGTTTCAGACAACTCACTTTGTACGCAGTATAAAATGCGGTGAATTCTCTCATTCATTTCAACATATTTTGCGCTGAAGCGAATTTTATTAAAACGCGTTTCACTATGCAATGTGTAGTCTGTACTGCCAGCCATTCTGTGCTGAAACATTTCGTACGGTTAATATAACTGAATTCATGAGGGCCATAGGTTAGATGATGGTTTAATTGTGTGTATCTCTCGTGAAATGAAGATTGTTGTGTTGTGTTGTGTCGTGTCGTGTTGTGTCGTGTTGTGTTGTGTTGTGCTGTGTTGTGTTGTGTTGTGTTGTGTTGTGTTGTGCTGTGTTGTGTTGTGTTGTGTTGTGTTGTGTTGTGTTGTGTTGTGTTGTAATAACTATATAGATTTTATTCTTGTTATACGCATTAGAAAATGTTTATTGATTTTGCCCATTAGAAGTGATTAAATTATTACAAATTATTGATTGTGTGTAAGTGTTCAAGTGCAGTTAGGTAATGAAGACATTTTATGTGTTCGTCATAATTTTTTTTATTTATTCATTTTTTTTAAAAATTTTTTATTATTTTTTAGCTTTAACTTTCGAAAAAAATAATCTTAAGATTAATAAGAAAAAACTTGACAACCTCTTTAAAAATTAGTTGAAATTTTTAGGATGTCGTCTATCGTAAACTGCTTCCGACGAGATAGTATTTGATCAAGGGCTTTCCAAATCATTCATTAACATTTAAGGTCAACGAATTTCGACTTTCATTCAATGGAATTTTCTGTGTAGTTAATGAGTCTCGCAGGGTTATTACTCTGTCTTTTCTGTGGCTGAACTTCAAGTGGAAAACGTCTGACTTGTCTTAACTTTAACACCTTTGAAAGCCACTATCCCACAACTAACATTCCGTTCGCTAAGCTTAATTCTTGTTTGCGGGAGGCCCAAAATAGTTGGTGTGTTTGCGTCATCTTTGCGTGAATTCGACTTGGTTTAACGGTTCAGTCTGCAGCCCATGACCTTATATATTTCTACCAACATCCCTGTTCAATATTTTTCTTTTATGATCAAAACGCGGGGTTTTTCCCCCAATTTAAATCCTTTACGTCAAACACTGCAGGTTTCTTTTCTCGGCTTCCGTCGCGCAAGCCTGGGACCAAAAACCTCCAAATCATCTTCCAAAAGTTATGCAAAGTCATTTTGCCGTCTTGGTTGAGTTGCGCTCAAAACACTTCGTGAATATGTATTTTGGATGTTCTGGTTGAAAGCACCACCGAGGGCTTCCCCGGCATATTTCCTATTGTTCGACGTGTCGCTAGCAAGCATACCTACCTAATTACAATGTAAGTAACGGCCTTAGCTTATCACAACTTCGCGCTTTTGTCTTGTATAACCTCGATGCGCTGTCTCTCTAAGTCACTAGCATTACAGCATTGTTATTAATATTAGAGCACTAGTTCTTTTACGATTGAGTAAAGCACAACTGCAACAAAGACTAAACAATGCGATCTTAGTTTTCCATGGGATGAGAACTTTGTCTTAGAGTAGATGTGAACAGTTCCTTAGCGTGTCATCATTTAACGTAAGTTTGAACGTGTTTAATATTAACAAATACAATAGTTCCGAAGAGCGAGTTCAAACAAAAACCACTATCTTCTAATTTTAAGAAATAATTTTCCTCCTCTTCTCTCCAACCTGAACTTTTATTTGTCTTTTTTCTTGCAGAAAATGAAGGCTTTCGTCAGCTGTGTGTTACTATTTCACTTTTTTTTCTGTGTGACGTCTTTTCAGGTGAGTCTTGTTTAGTGAAAGAATGGTAGATTAAGCTTAACGTGACACCAGAAAACCGGCAGACAGGTTTATACAGGCATTTAATTTATTCCTAAGTTAGAAAAAACTCCAAATAATAATTGAAAAGAATCCATTGTGCTTTTTTTGTGGTTAAGTTGTCTTCAGTTTGAGCGCTCACTTAAGTTGTTTTTAAGCGCTCTGCACGGAGTTTGTATTCATCGACTTTAAGGTGTTGTAATCTTGTAAGAAAGGTGCGAAGACAACCAGAGGTGCTAATCAAAACGTGTACAACCTTCAATCACTTGCTTTTTTTGTCCTTTTATTGTGAAACGATTGAGTTTTCCATGGTAAAATCTCCTCGGAAATACACCTTACTCAACCAAAACTTTCAAAACAGCAATCGTTTTTGCTTGGGATGAAATTTTTTCTCTTATTGTCGTGTTTTGTTTCACGTAGTTTGGAGTACAAACTCGTCGGATACTTCAGTGATCATGACGGATTGTCAGAAGATTAATGAAGAGAGTATACAGCTAGATAAACTTGGGACCACAGCAGAGTAATAGACAGTAGATAATGTGTGTAGATTAATTACAAAATCACAATTAGCTACCATAAACAATATCATATCTGCACGGAGTTCTGAATACAGTTTAACCAAGTGATCACACAGATTCTACTAGACCACTGTCTAACCCCTTTCTTGATGATTATAGTATTTGATCTTTATTTACGAGTAAGTTACACAAGTGGAGTTTTGTTGCCGTGTTTTTGGTTGGTATGTACTAAGCAATATGCGAGTGCAATGATGTGATGAAAATATATTTTCTCCACGATAACCCCAAAATCTGATTTGGTTCAACCGCAACCCTTAAACAATTAAGTTTCCTTCTACCCACACTGTTATTTATCTTCTGTAGTGAATAAAAATTCGAAGTACAAAATGAGCAAGTATACACAAAACCCCAATAAAACTCCAAAGTCAACATGATTGACATATTGAATAAGAATCATCTGTCAAAATCTGACTTATTTCCATTTTGACTGCGTACAATGTTCAAGTGAGCGACGTAGCGTCACAATCAAGCCCTGTCAGTTTGATTACAGCCATTGAAGTCTTCATTTCGCCACTTGAGGAAGAGTAAACCATTTTAAATTGTTCGAAGCTTGGTCTTGCATAACGTGAGTGGGCATCTGGCCAGCAATTTGTACGTCACTATTTGTTTTTGATTCTTGGATTCAAAGTTATTTCCGTCCTGTTTCAACTTTTCTTTCCTTTGACAAAAACCGTAAAAAATGGGCTGGAATTTCTGTCACGTGATTTAGCGAACAACGAAATCAAAATCCTACATAGTTAGGGCTTTTTCCAGTGTTTAAAATATTCTAAATTGATATAAATTTAACAAGTTTGACCTTAATCTTTCAATTGTCTCTATATATTAGTATATCGGGCAAAGTTCTTTGATCTTTTTTACCGCAAAAGAAGAGGGTTGTATGCAACTGACGATCCCAGCCAATAGCCTTATAATATTAAAAGTTTGGAAAACCATACAACATTGTATATATAAATGCGGGTACATATATCTTCTTGTTTTTGAATCGCATTCGTTGCTCGAAGAGAAAAGAACTCGCACTAAACAAGTTTGAATCTTTATTCTGAGGAGTAGAAGTCGGTTCGAGATTGCGCAGCCAGTCAAAGCGATGCTGACACTTAAACTTAGCGATCGTACCAAGTATATCCAGAGTGACAATATGTACTAATGATTAACCAAAACAGATTAACTAATAAAAATTCTTGACAAAATATATTGACCTAAAAAATGCCAAGAATGGCCTAAACTTGAATATTGGTCTTTTTTCTAGGTATTTCTATCGACCGGGCGCGTCAAAATTAGCGCCGTAAGCACAACATTTCGGGATAAAAATCGTTTATAAGTTGAGCAGAAGTGAGCAGTGTTTAAAAGAAATCGTTTGGGCAATGAAAACAGCACGTAATGAACGGCTTCTCGCTGAGAACTATTAATGACGCACCCGAGGAACAAAGTTATCCGTCATTGTTCGACGAGACTGCAAATGAAGTTTCTAGGATGTCTGCTCTCTGGGGATCCTGCCGTACCGGGGGTTCTGCCATGCCGAGGGTGTTGTTTTCTAACTCGGTATGCTGTCTGTATTCCAAAACCTGTGACACCAGTGAATGATATTGACAAACGCAAGTAGACTCTGACAAACGCAATAGACTCTAGTGAGCTTCGTAAAAGAAATCGCAAGTCAGTGTACTAGGCAGAGATACGAAACTACACGTAAGAGAATCACACTATCGGAAGGCTGTCCTGGTGTCCGTTAGTATCAGCTTAATCTTGTAATGCTACTTTCGTTGTTTCTTCAAGATCCTTTCAGTAGCTACGAAGGTACCATCTCCCTGGCTTTCCTTACCGCTTTAGTTCGGCAAGCAGTACTGACGATTGTTTAGCAATGTCTTGTTTCGTCGACAGTTCCCACAGCGTCAGAAAATCATGGCGCGGTCGACGACTTTTCGAGTCATTTTCTAACCATTTCTTAATGCGCACTATTTGCCCTGTTTGCATATCCATTGTTTGAACTGAGCGCTTGTAACTTGGAAGGACATTCTTTATTGACCTTGGGTAACGAGCTACGGCAGTGTTCACGTCCGTGTCTTAAGATACTTCGCTTATATGAGGGTTATGTTTGTGTATCGTGCTCTGTAACTTGCGAAATATTAACTATTTTATGTCAACCGCGTGTTGTCCATGCTCAACTCGGCAAACAAGACGACGCTTCGAAGGAAACTCTGGCGTATAGAAAGGAATTCGGAAAAGCAAACACAACACTGAGAATAGAATCCCTGTTTTTGTCGGCGCGATTCGCTGGGAATTTCGACCACTTTTCTAAACGTCACAATACAAATCGTTTACTATTCGTGATCTTTGTAGACATCTGACTTGGTGATTCTGCCAAAAGTAATCATTATTCAGAGAAAGGATTGCATGAAACGATTTCACTTGCCCTTTTTAACCCGTTTGAATTCTCCGTTATTATTGTTCTTCAATGATTTGGGAATTTCATAGTCGATCAAGAATCTGCATTTGATCGATATTACTAAGAATCTTGAGTTCACCTCTTTGATTAACATGTAATATTACTCTCCCAGTTCTTTACCGAATTCATGAACTAATTATGGACGCAGAAAACGAATCATTTCGCTATCAATTCCGATCTTTGAGTATCTCTCGTGTCAATTTAATTTGCAAAATTTTATTAACAAAACAATTCTTGTCCCTTTGAATTAAAATGTCATTTCTTTATCTCTTAAAATCATTTCAAGTATCTAGAGCATTGTCCTCGCTGATTACAGATTGTTTATCGGATTGATTTTCTATCTAACATATTCAAACAGATAGATTAAGAGAGTGCCTCTCTAAGCGAACCGTAAAACTGGTAAAATCCTTGATCAAAATCAAACTAGATTATCCTAAAAACCAAAGTAACTCGATTATTGCCGCAGAATTCCAAGCTTTGTTTTAACAATGCAGGTTCACATGCGATCGTTTGTAACCGGAACCGCTGGTGATGTTGTCTTGACTGTACTTTTTAATATAGAATGATACCAAAATCGGTGATCTAGAAACACTATTATGGATTCACCTTAGGGAGGCGTTCCCGATGAATGCAGCTACAAATAACAAGAAAAGCACTGTGAGCGTTCACTCGGGCTCCAACCTGCAGGATGTCCGAGTAAAAAATCTTTTCCGAGAGAAAATATATAAAACAAATAAAAACTTCAATTTTAATGAATTTGGGACTTTGTTTAGGTTTTGTTCATGATGTGTAAGATTAGCAGCTATACATCATCTCCATTGTGCAAAACTATCAAAAAGTCAATTGCTTTTAAGCCCATCATTGATTAATATGACTGACAACTGACGGGGTTACCATATGGGTTACCATGTGTATAGTTGAAAATCAACTTGTAGTTTTTCTCTATACCTTTTATTTAGACGTTTCGGACATTCGACACTCATCAGCAAGACTGAAATGGTTCGCGCGCAGCGCAACATTTAAAAAAAGCTGAAATGTTGAAGAAAACCCGAAAACAGCACGTGCACAAGTATTGGTTAAACACTGCGAAAGAAAAAGATATATACTCTGTGACTATTACATTATTAGTCATATATGTGTGTATATCCAGTCGAAAAACTATATAATACTAAGGGCGAACCAACAACAAAACTGCCGATATATGGTGGATCTTTTCAGATCTAACTGAATATGTTAAGTATCAAAACTAAATAGTAGAAGAATTCAGTACACCAT
>JAAAQI020125483.1:3555-14697 GCA_011800005.2 Stichodactyla mertensii
AAAAACAAGAAAAAAATTTCCCCCAAGGCAAAATTTAAGAAATTTTTCAGGAATATTTTTTAATTTTAGTTTTTATATATTTCCTTTGGGAGGGAACATTTGATTTTTTTTTTTTTTTATTTTTTTTTCACCCCCCCCCCCCCCCCCCAAAAAAAAAATGATGTAAAAAAGGTTGCCTCCCACGAATACCAAAAGTTCCAAGTGTACCGTTCAAATCTATGATAACGCACTGACTCGATCAAGAAACAACACCAGACATCAATCCACGTGTCGGCAACATTAGGGATTCTTCAAGATGCCATCACTTTGTTATCGTGAATCCTTTCTCAAGCCGTCTCGAAGTCTTCTTTAGTTTACTGGATTCCTTGGACCGAAAGAGCAGCTTTCCGAATACCGCCAGAATTTAACCAATGAACAAAGAAATCCCGGCCCAACAAACTCAACAGAGGAGGGGATTGTAAACAGAAGTATGCAAATTCCTTTCAATTCTTGTTAGGATGTAGCTTTCAAACGTAATGCAATTGTATTTGACTTTGAATAAACATTGACCAAACCATCCATCCATTATATGCCTTGCTAAATAGCTAAACAAAAGGCTATCTTCAAAACGTCTTGGCCATTTCCTGAATAGTGCAAAGCCTTACAAAATATTAAAAGATCATTGAAATCATATATAACTCCGACGAGAAAATTCCCATTTCACGGGAGTTTTTGCGCTGCTTAAAAATTCGAATGCGGAAGAAAATTGACAGGAGAAAAACGGTCTTCAGTGAAGGTGAGAAACGCTTTGTGGCAGAAGAAACGGTTAGTGTTAAGTTATAAGGTTGTTTTCTTTTGAAAAACAAATCGCTTTTTTCTTTATGGTTTTATTATTTTTCCATCTCTATCCCATCCCCTTCTTTCATCTCTTTTCCTTTTTTTTTTTTTTTTTTAATTAAATTATTTTTTTAATACAAGACCAACCCTATTCTCTAAAGTTTTGGTCTTATTTTTTCCTCGCTCGACCACCTTGAGGCTCCAATAATCCATTAGATTCAAAGCGCGCTGCTTGTCGAAAAGGTCTAATTTTAGAGCGCGTTTACATCATACGCGACAACTAGTTACATCGGGTATTTACCCATTACATTATGGCGTTTAGGAATTCAAACACTTCTGATGCGGAAAAGCATTTTGATGCACGTACACTCTTTTTATTTATTACTAAGCCTTGGCTCTGCAGGTATTTATAGATCGATCTAAGAACATTAAATCCGTCGATCTTTGGTGTGGGGAGTTAGTTATGCCAAGTACTAAAGTGTACCGCGATCTAAATAATAATAATAAGATAAGTTGAAATAAAATCATGTGTCCTCTTGATTCAATTAATTATGTAATATGTATTAGATAATTTTTTGCCATTTTCAAAAAATTCTGACTGCCTCGTTTACATAAAAGTATCAAATTTATGTTAGATATTATTGGATACCTTCGTTAATATTTCTATAGTTAATTTTCCAGTGATCTCCCATCATGTTTTGCTGTATCTAAAAAAAAAATGTTTGATTTTTTGTGGTTATGCTTTATTTAAGCCTTATCAACGCTTTCCCATGTTCTATGCTGTTTTATCAACACGCGGAATGTTGGGAAAACACGAGAAAACTTTTAGGGTCACGAGTCGCAGACAAATGATTCTAAAGCTTTTCGAGACCATCTCAAGTGTTGATAAAACAGTATAAAACATGAAAATACCGTTTTATGAAGCTTTTATAAAATAAAGTAATATGCTTACACGGAAACCATGTTTCCATGCCATTCCATTAATCAATCAGAGAGCGCGTTACACCGCAGTTATTTTATAAATATATATACATATGCGTTAATAATGGAAATAGTGGTGTCTTTGTATATATATATATATATCTTATACACTAAACACTACATATATAATCTTGTTAATACTTGAGTTTTACTGAAGAAGGCCGGTAGGCCGAAACGTTTAAATAAAGACCAGCAAGTGGTTCGCATGATGTCTTTTTAGTACTCTACTATATATATACACACACACACACACACACACACACACACACACACACACACACACACACACTGCGATTTGCAAAAACTTTGACCTTCTGGGCAAAAACTAAACATATATAAAAATGGGTAAGAAATTATGGGATAACCAAGCTGATATTTTTTTCAGATACCCTTGATGGTAGACTACTAAGAAAAAATATCACCGAAGCCATCCCATAATTTCTTACCCATTTTTATATATATTTAGTTTTTGCCAAGAATGCTAGTTACAAGTTGATAGTCTTTGCTTTCTCTAAATTCAACTTATATATACATATTTGTGTGTTTATCTCGGTTTTGTTGATCCACACCCTAATTTTTTCTGTTATGTAGATAGTGAGAGATACATAACAGATAACAGTATATACGTATTTTAAAAAAGGTTGTCGGAGTCAAAGGCCATACGCAATAAGCGATAGGCAATAGGTCATTCCAAGATCCAAGAATAGCTGGAATGACTTGTGTTTCTGCTTCTTCTTCTCGTCAAGAACATAGAGCTTAGTGTTGAGATATTCAATGTTGTTTGTAGTCGACGAAACCATTTTAAAGGTCTTAAATATTTGTGTTTACTAGTATGCCCATAATTCCTTTCCGTCTTGGAATGGCCTATCTCGTATTGCCTACCTCCTTTGGTTCGGACAGCCTTTATTGAAATATGCGTATACATATACATAGGAATACATTTAAGACCTGGCTATTCAACAGTTTCGATCGAGTATTGTGGTTCAATATTATCAATATTCCAAGTGGTTTGTTGAGAAAGGTTAAACTTATTGGCTGCACCACGAGTCGGTGATTTGACCCTAGATAATTCACCAAAGTTACCAATCAAATATGCTATTTTTCTCCGAAAATAATACTCTTATAATTTTAGACGTTGCTCTGAGTATATATTCGCATTTATAAGGAATTTTGCGTTCTTTAGATGTATTTTATGTGTTTTTTGCAGGGCATTTCTGACTCTTGTTGAAGGTTTATTTTTTCTTACACCTTATAATCGATAGTAATCCCAGCTAACGCATCGTTATCGATAGTAATACAGGATAAATACCATAAAGAGCGGCATTGCTGTATAGTAATACACGCGTCTTTAAGTCATTCAGTTGTCTGCTTTCAATATGATAAGACAACCACGCACTAGTCTTCTGCGCAGCCGCTGTTAGGGTCATCTCATCTCTTAACGCCCCTTCCCTTACTAGTAGCGCAAATGAAGGAAAAGAGCTTTCAAAAGTCCCTCTCCAAATCTTAAACCATTTAGACAATCCCTAATGTCACGGCTCGATTCGGGTAAAGAAAGTGAGTAGGAGGCTTTTGCTCTTGATTTAATTGCCCTCTCGAATTTTCGGATCCGTTTTTGCGTCTTTACATTATACATCGAGTTAATCCTAATATTAAGCATTGTTAAATCGTTGAAATATAAAGGTTTTTGAGGGTATTTAAGCTAGGCGTAATTAAGAATATATCAAATAGACATAACTCAAAAAAAGGTGAGGCCATGCACGAGTAATTGTTTAGTCGGACCTTCGCAAAACCTCCAAAAGACCTCGTTTGATGGAACTTCCAGAAGTATACTTCTCAAGATTTCATCTGCTGAAGTAAAAACATTGACGCCAGAAAGTAAACCACGTATTGTTAGTTATGATAGTTAGAGCACTACGTAAGGCGGTGCATGTATTTCCGACATAAAGTAGGGAAATATATTCAGTTTTCAATTAATGCCAGTATCTGTAAAAAAAACTTTCTTTCGTCTTTCGGGTTAATTCTGGGGCCGCTTTTGGTGTGATAAATGAGAATAGGAAACGAGGGACAAATCGAAATTGACGTGTGATACTGTTAGGCGACCAAATGGCTTATTGAGCTGGCTACAAGTCGATTGGATCGCTTTCATAAGTGATGGAAGCCACACTGTTCTTTTAACACTATGAATAGTAACATAGTGATCAACCAGTTAAATTTGATGCCGACCGCGACAAGAAAATTGGTGGGCAAATTGACGCTATGACATCCTTTATAAATAACTTTGAGGAGAAGAATTAAGAATAGATAGGTCTTCTTTGATTCACTTTGCTCTTACGTTCTGTTCTTTCGAGGGGGCTTTTTTCTTCATTCTTGTTCTTCTTTTTTTCTTTTCTTTTCTGCCTCCTCTTCTTACTGTGTACTTTTCAACATTTTCTAAATCGCATTCATCATGTTTCAGACCTGATTGTAAAGTTTTTTGTTACTTTTCAACTGTTCAGTTATGGTATAAAACCATGTATCAACATTAATCATTAATGATCAACAGTTTAATATTAATGTTGAACAAAATGTAGAGCATTCAACGGTGTCCGCACGTCAAATCTTTAACTTCTTTTGATTCAGTTCTTTATATGTATGTGTGTGTATGTGTAAAAAAATATCAGCTTGGTTATCTCATAATTTCTTAAATAAATTATATTTATATATATATATATATATGTATATACACACCTAACCAAAAAAATTCTGAAATTTTGGATATATATATATGTCTTTTGTTCTCGAGAGACAAAACAATAGAGAAACAAAAGACATATATCCAAGGTTGCAGAATTTATTTGGTTAGGTATATATATATATATATATATATATATATATATTGGCAATAAGGTCTTTTTCTTATAGTTTTTCTGCTCTGACTTTATTCTTTCTTTATTTTCCTAGTGTGTTTTTTCTTTCCTTTTTTGCCCTTGTATTTTAAATCTTCTATTTAATCTCATTTGATTTCTCTTGCCTTCATTTCCACTTTCGCTTTGTTACCATTCCTTGTTTTCTTTTCATTTCTTCTCTTTTCCATTTCTTTTTCTGTTTCATCCCTGCGAAAAACTTTTATTTTAGTACTTGTTTTCATTTTTCTCTTGCACAAACAAAAAAGACTAACCGCCTCTTTCGTAATAAAACAGATGCATGATATATTTTCGCCCACTTGACTTTCCCCTCCTCTCTTCCAAACTCATTCTATTCATTTTCCATTTTTCTATTGTGACATATACGCGAACCCACTATATTTATCTATAAAAGTCGTTAGTATAATATCCCAATATTAGCCTTTGATAAACCGATTTTATTACTCCTTCCTACTTTTAGTAAGAACGTCTTCAATTATTTCTGGTATACCAAAAGAAGCCCAACATCTGTCCAACGTAATCATCATTTTCACTGGGTCATTATTGACCGCAATATTATGCACCCATTCATAAGTTACTAGTCGTTAACTGATATCTAGTATGTGAAGTCCACTAATGATCAATGCATACTGTTTGCCAGGTTTAGTTAAAAGAAAGTGAAAGTATTTGTCAGGTGGCTCAAGTCCAGTCAAGAAAGGAATGCACAAGCTTTGTAAGAAAATCAAGGTAAGCGCTTGGAAATGAAAAAATACTTACCTCTTACAGACTTACATATCATATAGTTCTTCAATAGACCTTATTCGCTTGGGCGTATTTGTTTTTCCAATACAGGTCACGTGTCATTCCTTTGGGACTTTTTCCTTTGTTTATGGTAACGCTTGAGAAGATACAGTAGTATGGATGAACCTCAAACAAAGAATCGCATTCCCAAGAGGTCTGAATTGGGAAAAACATTACGCCCAAGCGAATAAGGTCTATTCGTAATCTGTTAATTAATATTGTACTCTTTCCTACGTCTTGAACATGTGCGGGAATTAAATAAATACTGAAAGGGCTTTTCAGGGAAATCGAACATATTTTGTTGATATCATTTCAAATTACTTTATTCGAAATCTTTTCTTTTGTTTTCTTTTTTCTTTCTTTCTTTATTCTTGCTTTTGTTTTATTTTAGTTTTGTGTGACCTCTCCGGCGTGCATCACCTTGGAAAGCTGTTCGTTACCTTTTTTAACATTTTTTTAATCTTTTCTGTAAATCTCGCTAAAATGTTATTCACCCCCAGCAGCATTAGAATATTCTAGCATTCCTATTATATCAACGCTTGTCTTTTTAAAACAGCGTTTTTGTGGTTTTCAAGTCGGTATGACCTTTTTATCTATATGATAACAGCAGTTTAATTCACTTTAACTTGTGATACATTGAAACTCTCTTGACCATAACTTCTTCAACCATGTCTAATCTCTTTTAAATCCGAACCATTTAATGATATAAAGTGCACATTAGCTAGGTGTATCGATCTAACCAGACTTTCATGTAATAGTATCTCCTCAGATGTATTTATAGGTGTCTTGTTAGCAGTTGCCTATGGGTCGACCACCGGTCACCCGGGGTTTCTTTCCCCTATAAAACGATGCCGCCACTGCAAAACTACCGAAACTACCGAAACTACCATGTCTTATCAATTTTTTTTCGGTGGAATACTATAGTTATTGCTTATGAGTTGCCCTATAAACATGGCTTGTTCTTTTCAGAGTGCGTGGGGGAGCTTGTTTTTCGTAATAAAGCAGTTTTGTTAACAAAGCAATTTCGACTTTTGTTGGTCGGCGTGTCGTTCGCTCGTTTATTAAGGCATGTATATTGATGGTTTGTTCAGTTATTTTAGATCAGTAAATTGACAGTTAAATAGTTCTGCTCTACTGGATTTATCTCTCATATTTTTCTCGTTCCAATTCATTTTCATTTTCATTTCAGTACTCGTTGATTTAAATCGGTTTTCATATGAATGGGTAACGTACGGTACTGACCATGCTTACAGCACGTATACAGTACGGTATGCAGTAACACTTTGATTGACTTCGTGTGAATCTTCCAATAGCAACACGTATACTTACGATAACGGTTAAGTACAGTTCAGCTACAGTAAGGGCTACAAATTTGCCGCGTTGTTTCTAAACTCAGTCCGTTAGCATGCCGTTCTAAAGAGCACTCTGTTAATAGGTTGGCTTAGCTGTTTACAGGGGCGATATTTTCTGCGATTCCAGCACCTGCAATCAAAAATCGTGCGTGTAAACACGAGTGGCGATCGATTTGAGTGCGAAGCCGGCCGCAAAATCGCACTAAATTCTTACATGTTTGAAACAACGGCGATTCATTGACGACGTGAATGAATTTAGAAAATCGCCTTACAATGCGCTGGTAGTTTCCGCACGATTTTAATGCATCCCAGCTAGAATCACAGCGAAAATGGCAGTTATTATCGCAGTGAAATCGGCCGTGTAAACGGGCCTTCTCAAAGGTGGGGGTCGCGGTATTCGAAACCATTAGATACTCAGTAACTAAAAATGTTTACCAAGTTCCGATTCACAACAAGGAAGTGTGCGCGGAAAAGGAAAACTGTTTGCGTTCACAGTTTGATAACGAGAGAAATAAAATATCTTCCACATCAAAACCAACCTCAGTTTTGATGTAATTATGTTCAGTTGGCAGAGAAGAAAGATGCCGAACTCTTCTAGATACCCCACCTGAGCTAGTTGTTATCTACTGACTTGCTGAGTGACATGTAATGAATGTTTAATTGCCGTCTTAAAATTCGTTTCATTTTCGGACAAAAGGGAGTTCGATACATCGTAATAACAAACGATTTCCGACTTGTTCCCCGCTGGATAGCTCAAAAATGGATGTAATAATAATAATGATGATAATAACAGTCACACTTAATTAATTCTCCCATTGGGCTTTTTAGAACTATATACTCTAAAAATCAATGAATATATAATAGAATATATTATTATTATTAAATATGTGAATTACAACATATAAAAAGTAAACAATATAGAAATCAAATATACACCTATTTCAAAAAACGTTGTCACAGCCGTAAGCAACAAGCCAAGTCCGCCAAGGCAGTATCAGTAATTCATCCATTTAGATGCGGTCATTTTAGTCTTTTTAACGGCAGTCTGCTGAGCTTCCCAATGTGTGTCCAAAAACTCAGCTAATATCCTGACCATAGACGTTTGCTTTTGGTCTCGGTCTTGCCGCTTGCTGCTTTTGGCTGTGACCACGTTTTTTTTGGAAATAAATGTGTATACAATAATCAAAATGTATAGATAATAAAAAACAATTGCTAAAGGAATAGCTTCCTGCATACGTCCTTCATCAGGATACATCCATTTCATAATAGCAAGCTAAGAATGACTAACTGGGTGGTCATTCTTAGCATGATATATATATATATACACATATTCTTTGTAGATTAAACAATACACCATGACGTTTTTAACTAACTATAACAGACGGACAGGTGATTTGCAGCTAGTTTGGCGTGTGCCTTTCTATTGCTTACTTATGCAGAGGCTATAGCACGTTTTACTAAGTTTGACTTTCGAAGAATTCGTCATTCATAAACCAATATTGCTATCGTACGCGGAAAAAACTTCGAAGTTGACTAGGAAAAAAATAGTAAGTAACTGAAGATTCTTCTTTCTATTGCCGTCTTTTTCTTTTATATCTTTCTTTGATTTGAAGCAAATTTGCTTTTGAGAACGATTTACTTTAAATCCTACGTGTGGATATTGCTTGATGCAACACCAAACTCATTAAAAAGAACTGTTTCCTACACACAGTTTTTCAAAATGCACTGGTTCCTGGCCATTTATTATTACAAGTTATCATAGCTTCCATTTTGTTCATTCTTAAGTTACAGTATAGAATATTTGTGTTTTAATGGTGATATATTTTTTGTTTTTTTTGTTTTGTTTTGTTTTGTTTTTTTTCGTTGTTTCATAAAACTATATATTGTAACCGCACGGCTAAATGTTTGCACCGAGTATTAACTCCTAACCACATCGCTCTACATTTCACGCGATCTTTTGATCGATTTTTTTTATGAAGATTATTCGTGAAAAACAGAGAACCAAAATACCTTGGATAGCATATTGAGCCATGCGGTAGGTTTGAAGCCAAGACTTCTGGAAAAACCTTACGATAGTATAAGACCACCAAACTTTCTCAGAGCCTGATTGTATGAAGCGGGCTGGCCCAGTTTGCCAAGATCCCGGCTTCTCTATAGAACAAACAAAATTCGGTCGTCGCGATTACATGGAAAACGGTCAGTCCGGTAAGCCGAGCCCGCTCAACCGGGCCAGCCTGCTTCATATTATCAGACCCTTACTTCTGTTACTCTGCGTCTTAGGGCAAAGCACCTCATTCAAAAGCATTCTTCTTATCATACAGAAGGTTTGAATTATTAAAAAACTCTCTCAGTTCTAGGGCTTTCAATAAACGTATTTTAGCTAAAGCAATTCAGTCGGGTTTCAGTGGAAATACGTATTTTAATCTATATAACTTTTAGAAACACTGAGTTTTTTCTAGACCAGTGAGAATGTTCGCCGGCTTCATTTACAGCATTATCGATAAGTACTGCTACTGTTCGTTTCCCGTTATGTCCTCCCGTCCGAAAAGATTTTAGTTCTCTTCTTTGGGCTGTGTTTTGGGGTTTTTTTTGTTTTTTTTTTTGTTTTTTTTTTGTTTTTTTGTTTTTTTCCCGTTTTTTCCCCCCTCAGTAGACCATTATATCATCGAGTTCAGTTCGATTTGTTACGTGATATCTTCGATATACGGACGGCAGCAGCTGACCTTGACAAAACAAAGGGAAACTTTGACACTTACGTATATCATCCCAGCCTTGGCTGCTGAGCCTTGTACTGCACTGATAATTGACGGTATTGTTTGAAAGGAATGATAAATTCTGTTGCGAGTCGTGGTTGCCCAGTAAAAGGTTGTCACCTTGGTAGCTGGTATCAAGTCGAAACCCTCTCCCCACCCCTCCCCTCTCCTTTAGTTCGACAGACACCAAAAATGGCTCTGTCGAAGAAAAAAGGCAGAGGAAAATAACTTTTTTTCGCATTTATCACAAAATGAATGACCACTGCGCTTTGATTGACTGAGAAAGGGGCGTATGCCACAGTACAAAGATGATATTTTACCTGACGATTTCCCTAGAGACACGAGAACCCGATCGTGTCCCGACGCCACGTACGTTAATCACCCATTATTAAGCGGTGGGCATGGCTGAATAGACCTTATTCGCTTGGGCGTATTTGTTTTCTCAATACAGCTCATGTGTCATTCCTTTGGGACTTTTTCCTTTGTTTAATGGTAACGTTTGAGAAAATACATTAATATGGATAATCCTCAAACAAAGAATCGTATTCCCAAGAGGACTGAATACGCGAATAAACGAATAAGGTCTATAATTGCCATCATCTCGAACGCATAAATCTTGAGCCAGGTAGTACCGATCGGAACGAGTTTCATGATTGGTTTAAAAAACAATAGATTGGTATTCCAAACAATAGAACTAAATCTAACCTAACAAAAGCGGTACTGTTCTAGGGAGCAATAAAAAAGCAGCTTTCGAGCGGTACTGCATTGCTCTAAATCTTGGCGAATAATCATAAAAACGAAAAAAACAATTTGAAAGTCGGCGAAAATATTATCATTATCAGTTTTCGGCATAATATTTAAGCTTGAATTTTACGCGTCGAAACTGATTCATAATAAAGATTTCTAAGTCATGTTTTGTTGTGTGATACTGTTTTAAATTCGGACGCTAGTTGAAAAGCACTCGAACTTTGCTCAAACATTCACTGGGGTGGTGCTTATGATATACATTATTGATTTTTCCCCCCGTATTTTCAAGTTTCAAATACCTTTATCTTTCATAGTACTGAAATAAGACAATAAATGTCGTTCATTCATGAGTGTCTGTCTACTCGCGTTGTTTTTTATCATGTGTGAAGTTTAACAAGTTTAATAGTGATCTATTTTGAAAAATTCCAAATTCATTCGAATTCATTTAATGAAAAGAAAGTTGTCAAATTACTTTTTTGCCTTTTTTCCGTCGTTTTCTTTCTTTCTTCCTTTTCTTTCTTTCTTTCTTTCCCATTTCATGCATTTTTTTCTTTCTTTCCCATTTCATACATTTTTTTCTTTCTTTCTTTCTTTCTTTCCTTTTTTCTTTCCTTTTTTCTTTCTTTCAGTTTCTTTCTTTAAATGTTTTCTTTTACATTCCTTCTTCTCCTTCTTCTTCTTCTCCTTCTTCTTCTTCTTCTTCTCCTTCTTCTTCTTCTTCTTCTTCTTCTTTTTCTTCTTCTTCTTCTTCTTCTTCTTCTTCTTTTTCTTCTTCTTCTTCTTCTTCTTCTTCTTCTTCTTCTTCTTCTT
>JAAAQI020125494.1:0-14693 GCA_011800005.2 Stichodactyla mertensii
GCATCAGGGGAGAGGCTGGCCGGCCCCCAGACCATATACGACCAACCCCTTGCTCTAACCACGGTTCACGTCGATTTAAAAGAGCAAAATAATCTAGTCTTTATAGTGCATTGTTTTCGCATGCATTGTTGACGTAATTCTTTGAAAACGATAGACCAGTTAAATGCGCTCTCACTATCAAGAGAGTGAATCAAGCCCGTTGGGGCTGGGTTAGTAACTGGTTGGGTGACCATTTTAATATACATGGTCCGGCTCTTTGTTATTTTATATTTTGTGATTCGTGATTTTTAAAAGAGCTCCTTGCTCGATATCGATTGGTCATTTCTGGTGGTTACACATGCCAAGGATTTTGCAAAGATTGTTGGATTTTAAAACAAGGCATGGAATGATTATAAGAACAAGAACGAAATGCAAATTCAGTAGGCAACAATTTCTTTTCTTTTTTTTTTTTGAGTAGATCCCATTGAAAAGTACTAAAAATGTTGTCAGAAAATAGCAGGGGATGGGGGGTGGGGGTGGGGGTGGGGGGGTGGGGAGTTGGAGTTTTTTGGTGAAGTGATGAAAATAAAATACTTGTTTTGCCAATTCTCCTTTATGGGAACGAGATCTGGGGCATCGAAACAAACTCTGAAGATCAAGAACCAATGGAACTCGTTCACTTGACGTTTTGTAAAATGGTCGTTTATAGTAAAAAAACCCAATCCCATACCCCGAGGTATGGGATTGAAATGTCTTTACCCTCCCCTAGGGCTCGTCCTAATATATTATGATCCTACATGAATAATACCCCACATTTGTTTTACAGCAGGAGGAGGAAAATGTTTTTCCTTCGTTTGTATTCTTGTCGTAGATAAATTATCTTTTTACGATCTCTGGGAAAAACGTTTTTTGACCCTCCCTGTTTCGCTGTCTATATTTTAAAAACACTCCCTTTTGAAGGGCTCAAAAAGCTGTGACCTTCCCCTGTTTTCCATTCCCCACCACACCTTCTGCTAATTTCTGAGTAATTAGAAGAATAGGATAGAACCCGGTTAGGGGAGGAATACTGCCCATATTGGCCTATACGGGGATGCTCCGCCCGAAAGGGGTACCTTTTTAAGCCAAAGTTATAGAAAAGAGTTGGGAATTTGTGATTTTTAGTACAGAAAAGAGTTGGGAATTTGTGATTTTTGGTATAGAAAAGGGTTGGGAATTTTTGAGTTTTGGTACAGAAAAGGGTAGGGTTTCAGCATGCTAGCATAGAAGGGGTAGCTTTTCAGGCAAAGGTATGTGAAAGGGGTACCTTTATTGCAGAAATTTGGTGTATAAAAGGGTAAGGGGTCCAGAGTCCGGGCGGAGCATCCCTGTACAAAATGATTGGAAGTACCCTCCCCTGAACCGACGAGGGAACTGGTTGGTGAATAGGTAAGCGACCCCTTAACCGAGCACTCACGGAGCATACGTCACTTACATGTCAAAGAAACACTCAAGTTTACGTCATTCCTGAAGACTACATTCTGGATAATTTTGAGAATGGCTCAGGAATATTTTGGTTTGGAATGTCTCTTTTTTAACATTTACAAAAATTGAGCTTGGGCTTCCTGTGATTATTGATATGACATTAATTATTCATATTGCATTACTGGCTGTGGTATTCGTGGAAGTTACAGGTTTGTTTGTCGTCACTTTTGCCAGCTTGTCTCAGCAGAATCCAGCTTAAAAACTAAAATTATCAGCAAGTTTTACTTTCCTATAGCATTCTTAAAAGGTGAGATGGTGGGGAAAAATGTTGATAGTTATTCCTAAATTAATTTGTCAAGAATATTCTGTCAACCGATGCGTATTCTGATAACTAAATTAATTTTTAAGCTAGGCATTTGCATCTCGAATAACCAAGGAACCTGAGAGTTTCGCTTTTCGTTTCAGTTTGAACACTTCTGTTTGGAGTTCTTGTAACCCAAAAACCAAGGTAAGACTAATCTATGTTCTTCGTTCTTTCGACGAATTTAAGTTAATAATAAGAACGACGATTCGATCGAGTTATTTAGGATTCTTGAGCGCTTTCCTGTTGTTATTAAATCGGTTGATTTCAGAGGAAAAGACCGATTGTTGCGTGACGACCCTAACGGCTGCGGGGAGACTAAGGAAAAGAAGGAGACGGAAGGGGGTCTGTAAGAGCCGGAGTTCCTGTGTTGTATGTGGTCGCGTGGTCAGGGCGCTTTATAGTCGTGGTTATCCTCGATCTGTAGAAATCGGTCTGGATGATTTTTTAAACATATAAAATGAATATAAAATGAATATGCAATACGTATAGCAATCAGTAACGGTAGTCCTCAAAAATGCACAGCACTTTTCTTCGATCCTCTGGCCGGTTTGGTGCTCTACCGGTTCGATTCCACGTCAATTCAAGATAGGTAATTGTACTTTATTATGTGAAACTCAACTTCATTCATTGCTGCAAGCATGCATCAAAGTCACGAAGGACTTAGTTACTTATTTCCAGGGAAGACAATGTTCTTTTATGAGTTTTTTATCTTTTATGTGCTCAGTCGTGTGAAGCTCATCGAGAATGGACTGCTGGTAATAACTTTGACAGTTTTTGGAATCGTTTTGGGGGCGATTAATTATTTTTTCTTTTGGGGACATTGACAAATGTATGCATAGAAAGGGAGGATAACTTTGATATTAACAGTTAGGGCTGGATAAATCTTGCCAGGCCTTCCAAACAAATAGCCCCTTATTTTCATTTCATCTCAGAAACATTAACGATGGGAAAGCTGATGGAAGACTTTCTGTATGGACTGTTAGAAGATGTAAAAGTTGATAAAGAAAGTGCTGAAATCAAGGACATCATCGCTGCTGTCGAGGAATTACTTCAACGGTTATTAACATGTGTAGAGTGTCAGCATCCGTTTTTTAAGTCTAGGGAGGTAATCCCTTGCGGAAGTATGGCCGAAGGAACACGAATCTGGAGATTTACTGACGGCGATAAAACAGCATCTTTGGAATTTGACTTTTTGGCAGTTTTAGAATACTTTTCAGGAGAAAACTTCAGAGTCGTGCATTCGTGTCCTGCGTTTATGGAAATCAAGGACAAACTTGGTAATTTTCCACACCAGTACCAGGAAGTAGATGATGAGACTGGAACACCAGGAAGCTTAAGTACCAAGAGAGTGTGGTTCAATTACAAACTAGCTTGGATGAAGTCCGTTGAATTTTTGTGTGATTGTCATAAATGCGACACCGATCATCATATCTCTGACCACGACGTTGAAATCGTAACGATAAGAAGCATAATCCGAACGGAACAGTACAAAGCTGACTGTGACAAATGTCAGGTCAGGAAACCGACCGGGACGTTGTCCATAGCATCTGGAATGAGGTACCATCCTGTGGAACTCAATTGCAACATTGCTTTGTTATGGCATAGGGATAAACGCGCCGGTCTGCCGACACCTTGTGAGCTGTCAAGACAAAAGAAAGTAATAAACGACGCATTTTTGATAACGGTGGATTTCTTACCGGCTATAGAAGCAAGTAGTTCAAATGTTGAACGAGTATCTGGTGCCTTCAATACAACATGTGATGATGTAGATAACCAAAACGAGTCCGCATTGAGTGGCACCAACGGCCATTTTTGCTATCTTGTCCCAAAAGGCTGTAAAAAGGAGCATACTACTTGCTGGAAAAGATCTCACTTGAAGTTCGAGAAAGAGATGCTTGCAACAACGAGTCAAACGCATCGTGATTGCTACATGGTCTTAAAATTTATCTTGGATTACATGGTAGCCGATATGGAAATGATCCCGGGAGCGCCTTCTTCGTATATTTTAAAGACAGCTGTTCTGTATCACATTGCAAGTTGTACGGCAAGCCAGCCAAACTTCATAACATGTTCACTTGAAATAGTCGAGTTTTTGTCAAACGCTCACAGACATGGGAGTTTGGCCCACTTGAGGATGAGTGAACAGAACTTTCTCTCAGCTCCTAGCGTCCTCGAACCAGGATTCAGCATGACAAAAGAACATGTTCAGTGGTCAAGAAACAGAAATTTGGTGTTCGGTAAATGCTGGGCTTTTATTTTCAAGATGCTGGGCAAGTTGGAAGACCTACTGCCTAAAGGGTTTAATTTTGATTTGATACAAACGCTATTGAAGTTGAGCACAGTAATATACGGTCGTGCCTACTTGGGCACTACATTTAGGACAATACACGAGCCAAAAGAGGAGGAGTTTTTATCGATTCTTGGTAAAATTGCTAATGATGAGTATGTGTCACGAGCGACAATGGACAGTGTGATAGCTGAACGAGGAGATATAGAAAATACATGGGAAGCTGAACTAGTGCCAGAGCAATACCACGACGCTTATAAACTTTATTGTCGTATGGCTCAAAACATTCCCGCCAAGTTTAAAGAACATATCAATCTTTTCCCCTAAGAAACATGTCGTCCGCGTTCAAACCCTCCAAATTCCTTCTAAGGAATGTTTACTGAGTTTGGACTAAATTTGCATCGCAAAAACAGCAATTTTCAAAGAAAATTCCATCCAAACTTACAGCTATTCGAGTGAAGAAAAACAAAACAAAAAAAAAAACCACTTCTAGGTCGGCTATCTTGTTTTCTAGCCAAAAAACGAGTTCTATTTATTTGTTGTTCCTTGTAAGTCAAAACACTGGCTACTATCGAAAACTATTTTGTGATTCTTTTATAAGAGCCAAAGATGTTTTTCAAATTTAATTTAGTGTACCAGTTAAAGGGGCACTAGGATGAAAATCAATGAAAATTGAAAATGATTTGAAACTTAGCTAAACCTATCCATACGGTCCCAATAATCACCATGAAGCAAAATTCTTCACATCCAACAGAGAGGGATAGAAATTGTCAAGTTATTTAGCATTTAAATTGTGAGTAAATGACGTCATTTACTCAACCCTATTGTTCTTTTAGGTTTTAAACCAAAATTTCTCTGTGATAGTAAGCTTAAAATGTAGATTTTTGGCAGAGAGTAGCTAGTTATTTAGCTATATTTATTTTCATTCATTTTCAAATAGAAATAATCAGTTTTCAATTTTCACCGATTTTCATCCAAGTGAGCCTTTAAGATTTTTCGTATCTTACGATGCCCGCCAGTGTCGGATGGACTATAGTAAATGGTGTGGCACTCGCTTAGCGTGGGTTCCGTAACCAACCCTACGATTGGCCGAGCCTTGAAGTAGTAACGAGAGTGGACTTTTCGCTCCAAAAGAATTTGCTTTAATCGTAGCTTAGCGTTCCTCTGCGATACAGATTCCCAGCTAATGTTCCTCTCATTAGTCAGAGTGTTGCTCGATGTCCCTCTGCCTAGTGGAGCTTTGTTTTACTTCCCTCTGGCTACCAGTTTGTTACAAGCGTATACACCTCTTTTTAAAAACGTTGTTGCGGCATCAAGTGACGATTGACAATAGGAGACCGCAAGGGATGTTGGTAAATTAAACTCGAACTCATTTATTCACATGAAAAACACACTTACAGACACATATTCACCCGCCAGCAGAACTAAAGACAGCATTGAAAGTTGTACCACGGTATCAATTGAAACCATGAATAAAATAATTACAATTAAACGTACCGACGTCCCTTGCGGTCTTCTGTTGTCAGTTGTCAATCGATGCTGGGACAGCCTTTTTTGAAATAACTTGACTTTTGGAACAATGATAAAAGAAAATATCTAAACTAGCAAAGCGTTTACAATCAACTAGCGAATCACTGTAAAACATCTAATCGTAATTTCTAATGCTTGGCTTAATCTTAAGATGACTTCATGTAGAACGGAAGGTGAAATATTTCAAATCATAAATAATCTATCATCGAAAGTACGGGTAGAACAATTTTTAACATTCTCAGGAAAACGTGTAACTTCCAAATATCGTGATTCAACACTGGTCATGACACGTCCAAACCAGTACCGTCAGGTACCCAATAAGTTGCCTGTTGGTCTTTGTTTTGGCTAACTTGTGAAATAACTTAAAATAATATTCATGATCGTACGTTCTGCTTTTCAAAAAATATTTCCTTTACACCTTGACGTCACAGTCATTAAGCATATGAAGTGAAAGAAACCTTTATAACTTCAAGAAGCCGCACTCGAACTATGAAATTTTTTTGGTCATTCAACAGCTCACGGTCAGATGCGTTCAGTAAAGCTCTTTGATAGAAGTGACAATCAAGAAGCGAATGAAATAAAAATGTTACTCATTCAACTGAATATTGCATCAGTAATCGATAACGAAAAAATCACTGGCTACTTCACTTCTAGTACATTCGTAAAATAATGTAACGGGGAAAGAAGTCGATTATTTCATGCGTAAACTGGTAACCTGTAGTCATAGCTTGATGGTTTTGTGTAAAATTATGTATTTTGTCATCTGTTTAGGCTTTACAGCCCACTTGAAAAGATTAATTTATTTAAATATTCTATTATTAAAACTTTAGTTGTTTGTATCAGTTTTTAAGATAGAGTACATAAAGTAAAACCATGAAATAAGATCAAAATTCATACCAACAAATAGTAATATTTAGTGACTAATAGTCGCTGTCATTCAACCAGAACAGTTCATAACACAAAGGCTCATACAAAAGAGACCATTTTTGTCTTTGCTCTTGTGCTCTAGTTTAGTTTAGTTTAAAACCTTTAGTTTTAGATCTATTACTGTAATCGAGCGGCAAGGTTTCTTTTACTTTCCAATAATACCTTCTTATAGACTACCAACTTTATTTTTGTGTTCGCCTTGCCTGATGAACCAAAGCTAATCAATCATACTAACACAGAAAAAAATCCTGAAAATGTCTCTCCAAATTAAAATGCCAAACCAAAGAGTCGACTGGTATTCAGGTCACAATCTATTATTTCATATGAGAAGGATACGCACTGTCAGCTTCTTTAATAGGAACATTTCCCATATATTAGTTCACATTTACGACATCCATTTCTAATGTTGGGTCGTAAAACGAAGTAGTTTTCACCAGAAAACGATTATTAGAGCTTAACTCATCGGTCAGTCCAGGTTAACTCTATGCACGATGGCAGTGTCGTATCTCCGCCAAGCTGTTCTTCTTTCCTTCCTGCTGTATCATGTTGTTGGACTAGTGGCGTCCGTAAAAGACCCGACAATAGTCTCAACAAAACAAGGTTTGGTACAAGGCAAACGAGAAGATGTCCAGAATTCTAATGGCCAAACAAAAACCGTGTACAAGTTCTTGGGCGTCCCATACGCCCAGAACCCGTCAGGCTCTCTTCGGTTCAAACGTCCACAATCTCTTACAAAGAAGAGGTCCACTACCTATAGCGCGACGCATTATCGACCAATCTGCATGCAGACACTCTATTACAAGGACTCCATTAAACAAGCCTGGCCTGCGTTTGAAATGAGCGAAGATTGCCTCTATCTGAACATCTACACCCCAAGTACCAACTGCAAAACGCGATACCCAGTTATAGTCCATATACACGGAGGAAGCTACGTTGATGGAACCCCTGTTCGCGACATATCGCCAGGCGAGTATTTACCTCAGCGCGATGTTGTATTTGTGGGAGTTCAATATCGACTGGGACCATATGGTTTCTTCTCGACTGGGGACTCAGATGTTCCTGGAAATATGGGTCTTCTTGACCAGGTAGAGGCCCTGAAATGGATCCAAGAAAACATCGGTGGATTCTGTGGTGATAAAAATAGCGTGACTCTACTCGGAGAAAGCGCAGGTGGAGCAAGTGTGTCTCTACACTATTTATCACCTTTGTCCAAAGGGCTTTTTCATCGTGGAATCGCAGTAAGTGGTGTCGCGTTCTGTCCTTTTGCTTTACAACCAAAGTCCACAGTCGTAGAAGCTAGTAAAACCTTAATCAAGAACATAGATTGCGAAAGAAAAAACTCCGGGTTAATAGTTAAATGCCTACGGTCAAAGTCGGGCAAAGACATCGATGAAGCCAACAAGGACTTCTTGAAGGTACAGCCGTTCGTCGATAATTACTTTCTACCAGATGAACCGAAAAACCTGATGAAAGAAGGAAAATTCCAAAAGCTTCCTTTGATGTCAGGCTTTGTCCCCGACGAAGGGATAGTTCCTT
Source organism: Stichodactyla mertensii (assembly GCA_011800005.2). NCBI lineage: Eukaryota > Metazoa > Cnidaria > Anthozoa > Actiniaria > Stichodactylidae > Stichodactyla > Stichodactyla mertensii. Next base: position 8,085 of record JAAAQI020125494.1, read on the forward strand.
TTCTTCCCACAGCAAAACTGGGCAATATTTCAGAATTTAGAGATTATTTTGACAAACACTTTTTTCAGACTTACTTACAACTTCCGAAGGACCAAGCGCTTGTTGCTTTTAATGCTCTTGTCTTCCAGTACACACCTTGGGACAACTTGAGGTACCAGTATTTTCGAAAGAAGACTATAGAAATGCTGGGCGACTACTTTTTTACTGCGCCTACTCTTGCTCTCTTAAGCTCCCACAGCGACCACAGTGCTCGTACCTACATGTTTGAATTTACTCATCGCTCTCAGCACCATCCAAAGCCCCAGTGGATGGGAGTGCCCCACGAAGACACAACAGCTTACAAATTTGGTCTTCCACTTCTGAAATCAAACCCATCAAATCTGAAGTTTGATGCCGACGATAGAGATGTCAGCGACATGATGGTGACCCTGTTTACGAATTTCGCCAAACATGGCAACCCAACGCCTAGTCCTGTGAAAGGAGTGAAATGGGAACTCTTCGACTCGGCCAAGAAAGCTTACCTGAAAATCATGCGTAGACCATTCAGGGTGAGTAAGTATTTACCACAACGGATGGCTTTTTGGAATAATTATTTTCCCACACTCGTTCCATTAAAATCCTGTGGGCAAGGGAAGAAGAGTGAAACTGCTAAACCTATGTCAGCATCAAGAGCAGAATCCAAAACGAGCCTGGCTGTTGTGGGTGGAGCATCGAACCTGGATAAAATACGCTGGTAAATTACTCTAAAAGATATAAAGTTATGAAGCGCCTACCAGATACTATAGCCAAGAAATTATATGCCATGAACCTACAGCTGGAACCATGTCCTTCGGATTTCCAGACCATTTCTCTATACCAACTGAGCTATCAGCCCTATGGGAACAGCGCGTGATTCCATACCTCTACGTGTTCAGAGCATTTCAGACCAGATGATTTCAAGGAAACGTTGACAGCTAGCTCTTCCAAACATCTCGAACGAAGGCTATAGGAAAAGGAAATTTCTCTCTAGAGAACTGAACACTATTCTCACCTAAAAGTACTTTACCTTCTAGTTTAAAAACTGCTGAAATGGTTCTGAAGACATGAAACAAATGATAGAAAGAGGGTCTTGAAGGGATAAAATGGGAACTGAGATTTGCCTATTTTTTGCCCTGGAAAAATGGGATTTGGACTTCTGAGAATGGGAGAAAAACGCACAATGGGAATGGAATGTTTTTAAAAGCATGTCCAATTAGGGCTCAACTAATTTTCTTAGTATGGGATTTGGACAGTAGGAGTAGGAGTAGGATTCCAAAAACCAAACTGGGCTGGGAAATGACCCCCTTCATATCAGTACCCTTTCAGAAAAACATATATTACCAATATACACGGCCAAACAGTAAACTGCCCTCTCAGTAAACACGCGCTCAGCGGGCCGCAAATGACTCGAGCGGGCTGATAATGGCATTATCGGCCCTACTGCTGATTGGTTTTTGGTTCACCATCCGATGGATTTTAGCCAATTATAGTTTGGCCTTGTTTATTGGTAATAATGATAATCACTTTTGTCGGGAATATTGTTTATTTGCGCCCTTGTAGTGTCATTTGCGTCCCTCGCTGCGCTCGTCATTTTGTCCTAGTCATGAAGGTAGGACTCATTTTACAGTTAATAGACAAAACTTAGCTTGTTGACAAAGTATAGATAGAGCAGATTTCGTACGACTTGAAAAGGTCGCGCGGCTTGAACACGGTCAAAACGCGGCAAGGCATGGCAAAAGTCTAGAGAACATCACGGTAGCGGCAAGGCACGTTTACGGCACTGACTGTGCCGCGAGCTTTTCATAGTCATACGAAATCTGCTCTATATATGTGTATAGCTATGTATGGCAATGTAGACACATGTACGGCTTTGTACACTTGTGTATGGCTTGCTATGCATATCCTAATGTATCCTAACAACTAAAACGTATTAATAATTGAATACAACCCAGGCTGTAGTCAAGCTCGTTTATGGATAAAGATTTATTAATAGCTTGCATGGGGATTAGGGATTGTCTAAAGTGAGTATTGTATATGTAAGCTGAAAAACGGGGGATGCAGGGTAATAACGTGCAAAAGATATGACTATGTATGATACTATCATTTTTTCAAATCTAAATCTCCCTCACTACCTACCTCTCCAACGCGCTTCCTCTTGTGTTCCTGTTTCTTGTCTTGTGTTCCTATTTTTATGCTTATAAAATGAACTATCAATACCTTTGACGTTGATACATATAATCGATTACAAACTTTATACTCGGTATACTAAATCACACTACCTTGTGCTTTGCAACGCTTCCATTAAGTCTAACGCTACTTTCTGCACGTAATACTAGAATATGTAAACTACTTGGAAATCCACCCCGGGCTGGAAATAATCTTGATAAAGCCATAGTCCATTCGCAATCATATAAAAATGTAATAAATATGCCGGTACGAGATGATGAGTTAGGACTCAGCCATGACAGCAAGAGGAACACCTCGGTTGGGCACGTAGGGCGTTGGCCTGGTAACCATCTTGATACAATCTATAAAATACGGAGATTTATCAGAAGTGTTTTCTTTACAAGACTAGGCAAGAGGAGGGTCAAACCTGATTACTTTAAGCATACTTTGTTAAACCTCTCGAGAATAAGAATATTTCCTTGAAGAATATTCATATTATGCTTTCTTTACCGTTGAAAAACAAGACACCCACCTATGATAGGACAGACACTAACACAGAGTGTACACCCAGTACAGTCGTCAGTGACACGTGGTAGGTGAGTGACCGGGTCAAATTCAATGGCTTGGTAACCTGAGTCGTTACAGGTCATGTAACACTTTCCACAGTTGATGCACATTTCTTCATCGATTTTTGCAATCACTTGCTGTTTATTGTCCAGGTCACCATAGTTACCGATCTTATCAAGTGCCAAACCAATGATATCCTGAGAGGAACAAAATGGTGATCAAATGCCATCAGTAGGATTCAGTGTACATTCCCTCCCCCCCTCCCCCCTCCCCATCGAATGTTATTTTTGGTACTTCTCCAACTGAATGTTATCTTTGTACCACTCCCCCTCTAGTAAAAACTATACCTTAACTGATGGCGTTGGTTTTGATTGTTTGACCAATGTTCTTGTTTTTGCCGGTGGGGGTACCCCCTTGGTCAGGATATTGCCCTCGCGTTTGTTCTTGGAGATGATTTCTGTTCGTTCTTTCAAGAATGGCCCAAAATTTGGAAGACCCTGGAATAAAGAAAGCATCTCAATTAAAGTACAAATAAAATGAAAACCTATAGCTTGGGCTACCTGGGTCTCATCCACAGTCGAGAGCCCACGTTTCTTATGGTCAGCACCCAGTGTCTTGATGCTGACCAAGAAAACCGCAGGCTCTGGGGACAAGATTGTATTAGTGGATTACTGCTTTGTTGGATGATCCAATAGATTTTGGGTTGGCAATTTTAATGACAATCAACCAATACAAAATACGTCATCGTATGCCCACCTATAGTAAAAAGAGTGTTACCTTTCCAATGACGTCAGCAATCTTGGGCACTGGTTTTCCCAGTTGGTGTCTTGGTGTTGGTGGTGACTGTCCATTCCAGTCTCTGAACTCTTCGACTGATTTCATGTACATGAGACACTTCAGACCTAAAATGTAGTCATCTACCACAGTGAAATCTTGATTCTGTACGGCACTACACACCTACCGAGACGAAAAGACGAACGAAAATGAGGTATTCTAACGTAATAAACTCCTTGCAGCAATAGACCTTATTCGCTTGGGCGTATTTGTTTTCCTATTACAGGTCACGTGTCATTCCTTTGGGACTTCTTCCTTTGTTTAATGGTAACGCTTGAGAAGATACATTAATATGGAACCTCAAACAAAGAAACTTATTCCAAGAACTGTATTGGGAAAATATTACACCCAAGCGAATAAGATTGAATATTTTCAGTCTTCGATTCCCAGGGATAGATTTGGGAATGATTTTAATTTGGAATTCGCCTTTCCGAAATTCAAAGAAAGACTGGGCACTAACTCTAAAGCGTCCCCCAAATCGATCCCAGAATTCAATGCAAGATGGCGGCACCTTTTGATCTTGTCTCCAAATTTAGCCCCACAATATTCTGTGCAGCACGAATTCGTTCCAGTCCTCGGATGAATTTCGGAAAGGCGAACTGGATGAGGCACCCGGAAAGAAAAAGTCAAAAGCAAAAGTCATTCAAGTTTAACATCGTGGTAGTGCATGTTCCCGTAACTTACATGGAATGCATCGTGGCATGACAGTAAAGAGGAACAGCGTTGTCAATACCACCAGTAGCCAGGATAAAAATTCCAGGAAAAGCATACCTCCCCTCGCCTCCCCTACTCGAGTCTAACCTACCTGGACGACACTTGCACCACAGTGAAGAAACTGCAACGCAGCATCAGCGCTGTCAATACCACCGGTAGCCAGGATAGGAAATCCAGGAAGAGCATTAGCAATGGCTGACACAGCACGTAGTGCAATGGGGCGGATAGCATTACCGGACATTCCACCGTATGTTGTCCTGTTTTCTTTTCCGACACTTGGCCACGCTGCAGCATCGTTTTTCAGTCCCATCAGGGCTGATACTGTGTTAGTGGCTGTTACCCCATCGGCGTTACCTGCAATATTGTGCGGTCAAGGTCAGACGATGTTGAACGAACAATTAGCGTATTTCTGTTCGTAGAAAATTAGGATGATAGGCATAACATTATTCGGAATAGGCAGTTTGCATGATGACGTAATTTACTACCAAGACCAGAATGCTTTGAGTGGCTTCTATTGTCAGGGAAATTTTACCAATTGTCTCTTTATTTCCAGGAGAGTGGAAAAATCTGAATAACAAAGCATTTTGACAAAGCATTCTGGTAGTGGTAGTAAAATGACGCCATCATGCAAATGGAATATTGATAAAACAGAATGGAAAGAATTTCCAAGTAGAAGACAAACTCAAGAACATTTGTTTTTTGAAGGAAAATGTTTATGTGGCGAAAGGAATATGTAGAAAACATGATGAGTTTGCCGTTTAATAGACCTCTTTAGCTTCGTTGTTTGTCTACCCATTTCAGACCACGTGATGTCACTCTTGGGATTTGATCTTTTGGATGTTAATATTTTAACAAGTTCATCCTAAAGGAGCAATTCCCAAGAGAATGCGCGTGGTCTGAAATGGGCAATTTGCATACGAAGCTAAAGGGGTCTATTTGCGGGAAGAATAAAACGTGATTCTTAATCCCTCTATTAACTTATCGCATCGCATGGATAGCTTGCAAGAGATATTTGTTGGTTTCCCTTTTCTTCCTCTTCAGTCCGTTATCATAAATAACTTGATAGATTGGCTGGCAGACAGACCATGACTCTCAAACAGAAGCAGATAGTCGGACAAACGGACAGATAGACAAAACAAGCGACCAAAGGATGGCTGGACGGACTAACAGACAGACGCACCTACCGCCAGCCAAACTGTTCAACTGCCGAACCAGACAGAAAGACATTGACTAATTACTGTATGGCTTTTACTTCTATAGACTCACCCTCTTTTGCAGCCCTGGCAATGGCTATGATATCAGTAACATTAGGAGTCAGTTTAGCAAAGAAAGGAATCTTAACAGCAGCACGAACCCAGCGACAGATATTACGTACCAATTCAGGGTTCTGAAAAGGAAAAGAGATGATCGTGAGCAACAAATCCCAGAGTAAATAGTTGGAAGATATACACCACCAAGGACAGCTATGGAGTAACGTTTTTCTTGTGAAAACGAGCCATATTTTTCACTGTTACGCGACCATGTTGGTGGTATTTAACTAAATATTTCGCGTTACGTCCTTTGTCTGTACCACCAACACGGCCCCCACGAAGTAGTAACCTTAAACAAGTACGGTTACCAATGGTTACCTGACCACAAGCTAGACCCATGCCTCTCTCTCCCATACCGTGAGGACAGGAAAGATTCAACTCCAAGGCGTCTGCACCTGCGTCCTAAAAGACAAAAATTTTACGAAATAAGTTTGGCACGCCGTTGCTATGGATACCAGGTGGTGTCAGCGGGAATCTTAGAGAGGAAAAGATGACAGAAAAAATATGACACTCACCTCTGCCATTTTGGCCAGTTGTGTCCAGTCTTCTTTCGAATAACCACACATGATACTGGCGATGAGCACCTAACAAAGAAAACCAAGACAAATAAAACAGATTGGAAGGCAGCCCTAACCACAGGTAGCCCAGAGCTTTGGATACTATGAAGTAAAACACACAGGAAACCCAGCATACCTTATCTTTGAAGTCTTTCTTGAGTTCAGTGATGGACCTGCACCAATATGCAGCAGTTTTCTCGCTGATCAACTCAATGTTCAAGAAAGATCCCTGTCCTGGTCCATACAAGTTACCTGACGTGGTTCCACGGACGATTCGAGGAGACACGTTCGTGACAATATCCTGAAAATGCCAGTCAGAAACAAGGAACATTATTATATACCAAGTGTCAAAGTTCAATTTTCCTTAATTTCTATTGGTTGAGAGTGTATCACGTGAACGTGAAGAAATTCGACTGTCTTCCTGGCGACAAGTCTGGGAGGGC
>JAAAQI020125505.1:0-14692 GCA_011800005.2 Stichodactyla mertensii
GCTAAGCCATTTATAAAACTCGAGCCCGTGTTTTATCGGCTATAAAGATACTCGCCTTCGGCTCGTATCTTTATATGCCGATAAAACATGGTCTCTCGTTTTATAAATATTACTTAAAACATGGAAAACAGAATTTTATAGCTCTTTTTTATAAATTCATATGCTTCCATAAAAATGAATATATCACTTGCTTTTAAGCTAATCAGAACACCATTATTTTCTTAGTTATATTATAATAAAGTGAATATAAAACCCTATTAACAGTTTGGCAAGTGCTGGAACCAAGGGGAAACCCAAGTCAATGTCATTCCAAGAATTTGACAGTAAAATGGATGATGCTTGGGCAGATTTTGAAGAGGACGACATCTTAAAAACTGGGTCTCACCAAGAACAAAAAGAAGGACAAGGTCAGAGACGTGTGAGGACAATTAGTGGAGGTGAAGTAAGAGCTGGGTTTAATGCTACCCCTCATGAGACTGTGAAGGACACCTCACCTGAAAATGACTTAAAGAAGGAGGGAAGTAAAGTTTCAAGACCTTCGCCATTAAGCATTTTAAGTAAGTCTAGATAATTTGTAATAATAATTGATATATACCTATTTCAAAAAGTTGTCATCACCAAAGGCAATTGGCGATAGGTGATAGGTCATTTCAAGATCCAAGAATAGCTGGAATCACTTGTTTTTCTGTTTTTTATTCTTGTCAAGAACACACAGATTAGTGTTGAGATATCCGGTGTTGTTTGTAGCCTTGAAACCACTTACAGACCTTGATTATTTGTTTTTAGTTGACCTATCACTTATCACCTTTCTCCTTTGACTTTGACAACCTTTTTTGAAATAGGTGTATAATTGAAAAGTGGGAATAGAGTTATTTCTTGTAGCAGTCATATTTCTTCCCATGAGAATAAAATCCTTTGCTTATGCCTGACTAAACTCATTCTGAAGTGCTTGAACGTGAGGCTTTGTGGGCAAAAAACCATTATTATTTGCAGTCTTCATGGTTGCTACTTGGGGAAGGTGAATTAGAAGCATGAGTATTGTGTGCTGCTTTTAATGATTTCAGTTCCGGGATTGTGGGTTTGGTGCCTGAAACCACCATAGGCCTTTTCAGATATTGTGGACATAGTTGTGGTCTAGCTTGGGTACAAACATGCCTTATAAGGTGTTGCCTGAGCTAGTCCCTTTCCATGGTCTTGCAATAGTTTACAGTACAACAATTTTTTTTTTTTTTTTGACTCGTAAACTTTTTCTTCAAGTAGATGCTCATTAGAAAACCATTCATCAACTGCTAAAATATTAGACTCAACTCATTAATGTCGCTTTATCAGTACTGACATCAGTTGCTTCATTTGTTTCATAGCTCGACACAAAAACCAATCCTCCAGTTCAAAACCAACCAAACAACAATCACCATCACCACCAACAACAACAACTCCGTCTCCTCCCCAAGTACAAGTCCCTCGTCCTCCCTCACCCATAAGAGCTGTAAAACTAGAAGTCATGGATCAAGAAATTTACAAACTGGAAAAGTTTGGGAAACTCTTGGCAGGGCCCAACACTGATCTAGGTTGGTACTGCCAGAGGCTTTTAATTTTGTAAACTTTGAAACAGGTTACAGGGGTTAAAAATGCAGATCTTGTGGCATTGGTGGTGTCGATTAAAAAGGCATGATTTAAAGGAGATTTATACAGCTTTATAATATGTACCTTGTACTGTTGCCGTTACCATAGAAGAAAAGAGAGAGGTAGACAAAAGAGCTTGCTTGCCATTATTTATTGTTGTCATATAACTTATCATAATTGCAGAAGCTGTAAGGAAGCTCAGCTGGTCGGGTATTCCTCCTGCTGTACGACCAACAACATGGCAACTTTTATCAGTAAGTTAGGGGAAAATATTTCATAAATTAACATGGAATTAGAGCTTTTTCCTTATCATAATACATGTAAGGAATAATGATCAGTACAGTGTAATGGTTTGAGAAAATACCAAGTGCAGGGAGACTGGAATTTCATAGGAGTTGAAGGAATCTGTGGAGGGTAGATACAGAGTCTGTGGCATGACATTCATGCCTCTCTTGGCACCTCTCCCTGCAAAAAAGGAATTGAAAGGGATTATTGTAGAATCATCATTAACAAATAAACCACTCTTAACTTTTTTAGGGTTATTTACCTGCCAATATTGATAGGCGACAATCAACATTAGATCGCAAAAGAGAAGAATACCATAATTTTGTGAAACAGTACTACCCAACAAGACATGAAGTCACTTACCAAGATACATTTAGACAGGTAAGGAAGATCATTCAGTAACATCCTTATGGCCTCTCATAACAGCACCATATACAGATGCCACCAGCTCATCAAAAACTGGGCATTTGAACACAAAATTGATCAGTTTATTCAGGGACTGTAGAGCTAGGGGGCTGGGGGGCTATAGCCCCCAATAATTTTTCTGCCATTTTGAATTACTTATTTACTATTTGTATATAAATACCTTTGGCAGTCATTAGCCCCCCAATCAAAATTACATTCTGTGGTCCCTGTTATTTGAACAGGGACTAACTAGTTTAATTTATTATTAATTAAAATAGAAACTTTATGGATTTCATGCATGAAAACAATATTCGAAGAAATTGACGTTTCGGCTACACTTTGGTAGCCTTCATCAGAATAAAGGCTATTCATCATTCTGATGAAGGCTACCACAGTGTAGTTGAAACGTCAATTTCTTCGAATATCGTTTTCAAGTGTGAAATCCATTAAGTTTCTATTTTAATTATGAATATGTCATGCGAAAGCCTTAAATCTACTAGTTTTATTGTTGTTCTAGATTCATATTGATATTCCAAGAATGAATCCACTTATTCCTTTATTCCAACAACCTTTAGTACAAGAGGTGAGATGAATCTCAGAATTATTTTACTGATTTATGCTGCCTTAGTATACACATTAAGTTAATTTAATAATAATAACAATTTCTTGGAAGAATCTGAAGAACAGCACTATTCTTACTATTTCTTCTAGATATTTGAGAGAATTCTTTATATTTGGGCAATCCGTCATCCTGCTAGTGGTTATGTACAGGGAATGAATGATCTTGTTACTCCATTCTTTGTAGTATTCTTGTCTGCTTATGTAGGTAAGTCATCAGACTGAACTTTTTCAGACTAGAAAACTAATGTATTGGCCTTATTGTTATGTGGCAATCATATGGCCAAGACATTTTGTCCCCCCAAATGCCTTGTATTCAAACACCTCAGTACTGAGTTAACCTATGCAAGAACAAAAGTTTTGATAGAATGAAAAATATCATTCATCATGGAATCTTGTAGCCAGGACTTTTTTTTTTTGGGGGGGAGTGAAACCAAGGCCAAAGTGGACCAAGCTGTTGAAATGTCAGATTTTGAGTACCCCAAAACAAACCTCCGGGGCCTGGGGGGTGCAAATGCATCTCATGCACCACTCACTAGCTACGGCTTATGGATGAAAAAATGTACAAACTGATACTTGTTCATTTGTCTCACGAAGCTGCATTTGTGGATGAGGTTTCTTGGATGAATGCAATGTTTCAACTGCTACTGCTAGTCTTTATCAGGTGATGGTGTAGACTGGATGGGAACTTGCCTGTATACTTTAAAAATGTTTGGTTTTCATTGGAGTAATCATGGCCACTTGTGATAAAGTCCATTCATTGATAATGCATGTTTTTGTTTGTTTGTTTTTTATTCTGATAAAGAAATTCAGGAACTTGAAGTGTCACAGCTTGTTTGGTGTAAGAGTGAATAATATTCTACTAATTTTACAGATGGTGATCTTGAAAATTTTGATGTTCCAACTCTACGGCCTGGTGTGTTAGACACAATAGAAGCAGACAGTTTTTGGTGTCTCAGTAAACTACTTGATGGAATCCAAGTAAATAACCTTTAACCATTGTATTGGTAATTCCCATCTGAACCTCTCATTGAGTCCTCAAGAAATCCAGGGGTAATTCTGGGGATGTCCATTGAGATCAAGTGGAAATTCTGGAGGCACATTGCCCCTTGTAAGGGAATCTGGAATCCAGAATCCTTGGAATTTTGACTTTTGGAATCTGGTATCCAAGACCTGGAATCCAAACTGAGCACAATGATGAGTACTTGAAATCTGGAATTCAGCACTAGGAGTCCAGAATTCAGTACTTATGGAATCCAGAATCCATCATCATTCCAGATTCCCTTACATGGGGTGAGACACGGCACCTGCTTGCTACAGCTATAATGGTAATGTTTGTTGGTAGATTGTAGGTAAGATGTTGGTACATTGTAGGCAGGTTGTCAGTAATTTGTGGGGAAAGTATAACTATAACACTTAGACTTTACTCCATTTTTCCATTCATCCCATTCAGATTACATTTTGTTGTTCTCTTAGGACAATTATACATTTGCACAGCCAGGAATTCAAATGAAAGTCAATGCTCTCAGAGAGTTAGTCAAAAGAATAGATGGTGAGAAGTACTTTTTTGTTTGAGTATGGAGACACAACCAGTATTGAGATGTTTTGGTTGTCACTGTATAAAAATTGTGTTTAATTCTATCTAGTGATGTGATTTTCTTTTTGTCTGTTCCCTAGAACCACTGCACAAACACCTGATAGACAACAATGTTGAATATTTACAATTTGCTTTTCGCTGGATGAATAATCTATTAATGAGAGAGATGCCACTGCGATGTACTATACGACTTTGGGACACATACTTGGTACTTACTGTACATACCATATTATTTTCCAATCTTTTTCTTGCTTTTATTCCTTAATTTTATCTACATGTAGTTTCCTACATTATTGCTCTTTCATATATATGTATATGTGTGGTGATTTTTAATTGTAGTGCCTTGTTTTTGTGGGGGTGTTTGGTTGTTTTAAAGGATAGGAGGGGAAGTTACTTTCCATTAAGGGCTAGCTAGTTAGCATAGAATACAAGAGGGCTTTTTACATTACAGTGACAGTGTTTTTGTCATGTTTCTTCAGCAGATTAAAAACGTCAGACAAAAACAAACAAAAAAATCTTGTACCAAACAGAGTACCCTTGGTTCCCAGAGGTTTATTTCTACTCCCTTCCTTGGAGCAAAGAATAAACAGCCTCTGGGAATGACAGACATCTGTTTTTTTTATTCAATATCAATTATCATATCCTATGCTTTAAATATTATTTTATTGATTCTATTTTCCTTTTTCTAGTCTGAAGAAGATGGTTTTGCAACATTCCACTTGTATGTGTGTGCTGCATTCCTTGTCCACTTTTCTAAAGAAATTAAATCAAAAAGAGACTTTCAGGTAACTTTTTTTTTTAACTAATGGGCACAGATTCCATGTTTTTCTTTTCCTGTTTATCTCCTCTTTGGATGTTCTGTATTTGTTCTCAGTTATGACTGGATATTTTTATATCCAGATATATCATGATTCTAAAAAAGCTTTTTCTTTGCTGTTTGTTCATAATTAGTGTTTCTTGTATTTAGCTAGGGATGTTTTCAGCATTTTATGATTTAGTTTTATGACATATAAATATAATATTCACAGACATAACAATCATGTAAAGAAGATGAAACCTGAAGATGGCCCAAAAACTAACTTGTATTATGCTGAGAACATCTCTAGCTAATTACAAGAAACACTAATTATGGATGTTTAATTATTTTCTCACCTTTTGATTGGCTCAACAAGAAGTCATTTGAAAGCCCATTACCAAAGTGAATTAAAATTGTTTTTTTATCAATTTTCTTTAAACGTACCTGATAAATCCTTCATTTTTTCTTTTTTCTAGTTTTTAATGGTTTTACTTCAAAACCTCCCAACCACCAATTGGACTGACCAAGACATTGGCTTGATACTAGCTGAAGCATTTAGACTCAAGTACATGTTCGCTGACGCACCAAAACATTTGCAAAGCAAGTAAAACCACAAGGAATTCAGTACACAAAACTCATCACTTTTAAAATAGTCTTATATTTGTGTCTTTGTAAACTGTACAAATTAATACCAAAAGTCACCTAAAGTTACACAATATTATAATGATAATATCGGATGAAAAAATAATTACTGAGATGGAGACCACATTGCTTTATCAAGCAACAAAATTACAAGAATGTTGAGAATACTGAAAACACCTTCCATGGCTGAGTTGACAACCTGTGAATAATAAGATTCATTCAAGGCTTGAAATGAGAAAATATGATTTGAGACCCTAAAGCTTGAATTCAAAGCAGTTGCCAAGGTATGTAACGATTGCAAAGCATTGTGGTGCAATTTTTAACCACCCCAATGAATTAGGTAAGATTCTACAAATTTAATAAGTGTCTTTCTATAGTGTACAGTCTTAAAATTTAATGAAAATGGGAAATCAAATGACTGTAAAAATTAAATAGTTCTTTCTCCAATTTTACAGAAAGCAATGAAATGACAGAAGTATACATAACTAGACTTCTGCTAATGACCATCAAATGAATCGTAAATATGTAAGAGATGAAACTACTATTAACACTATATGTTATGATTTTAAAAGCAAATAAAAAAACATTCCAAGAAAGTAATATTTAATTTTTCATAAATTACTGTAATAATTTAAACGATAATAGATATTTAAGATGGAGTTTTAAGGTCCTCAAAATAAGTTATGTGAATTAAAATAGTTCTCCATTTTTGATACACTTGTGAAGATCAGCCAGGACCTCCTTGCTTGGTACCTGTTTTCCTGGTGATGCAGGAATATTAAAGAACTCATCTGAAACTGCATTAGAATCAGGCTCACTGCTAATGATTTTGATGTCTACCAATGATAAGTCTTTTTCTTTGACATTTAATTCTGCGTTATTGCTCTGAACATGTTTATGTGAGGCATTGTCTTCAGATTTTGAAGCAATTCTCTTGTCAATTAAGGAACTTGTTCCAAAAGCTGTTTCTGTAGCATTCTGTGATTTTGAATGTTGCAAAATCTCTTTATGATCATTCAACAAAACATCTTTTGACCTTGTGTTGGGGTTAGATAGTTGTACAGTGTTTTGATGACACTGCACCAACTCATCACATTCTCAAGATGGATTAAAGGATTCGTTATCTTTGAGCTTGCTATCTATTCTGTGCACCTCTCTATCATTACTCTCATAAGATTCTTCTTCATGTTTATTATTTCTGTCTAATGAACCTGAATCACTATTGATCAAGCTTATTTTCTCTACCTTTGAATCTACATCTGTGTTACTGTAGCTGTTCTTGATTTGTCGTCTTCGTTTAATCGGTATGGGTGCAAGACTTGCATCATCTTCCAAGTCAAGGTCTTTGTAGACTTTAGTTACTGGAGAAGATAAACAATTTTTTTAAATGATGGAAAACATGTTCATTCCTTAACATGTGTTATGAAGATATACAATGCACACTCTGATCAGCTAAAAACCTATGAACTATTACCCCATGGGCTGGATGCTTGTGTTATAATTTTCCAAGCTACATTTTAAATCAATTGGCCAACACAAGCCTACTCAGACACCCATGGTATCATAGATACACTTGAAAAAACAGAGAGAAATCTTAACAAGCTAGAGTCGTACTTGGTTACATCTCTGACACTCCTACGCTAACTTGTTAATCATTTTTTATATTTTCTCTTGTGTGCCTATGAGACTGTATGTGTACCTTTGTATTGTCTAATTGACAACAAAACAATGTCTGAAGGAAGTTAAATGACTGAATGAGATTAAAATATATGAAAGAAATAAGTTTATGCAAACATGGAAAAATGGGATAAATAGATAGATGGGCTCTTAACACATGGGTGGGTACCAGATGTACAGTTTAAGAACCTTTGTTGAATATCCACTGTATTGTAACAAGTTTTAAAAAAGTTTCAAATTTGATTAAGGTACAATAGTTCATACCAGATTGACTTGGTGGTCTCTGTTTTGAAGGTAGTGAATTAGATTCTGCAGGTTTTCCTTTATACACTGCAGAAATCTTGAATTCACTGGCTTGTGCTTTGAACTTTGTATCTCCTGAGTCTTCCTCATTACATGAGTCACACTCATCAGTACGTGTGTATTCTTTTAGCCTGTGATACAATTAAAATTTTAAACTAGATAAAAAACAGTTGAACTACTGTAAACAAGTGGTAATTTAATTTTGAAATTTTAAATTTAGTGAAGAATGTTTTTTTTTTTCGTAGGGATAAATATTTTTTTACAGTGTTTTGTATGTAGAAAGATTGAATACTAGCATGGACCTAATGGAAAAAAAAGAGAGACATCCCAATGAAAAAAATTTTTGCTAAATTTAAAACTGCAAAACTAAATTGCCACTTGTGAGTCATATACATATGGGAACTATCAACTAAAAAGGTTGAAAAAGTCATGGAAACTATATAAAAATGCTAAAAGAGCACCATTTCTAGTCTCTTCTGAAGTGATCTTGCTCTAGTTTTGAATTCACAGAAAAAGAAAGTGTAGCAAGGACAAGGACAGTAAAGGGATGACAACCAGGTTAGCATGCAGACAGCGCAAGAACAGCAGCAGACTGCCGGAGATGGTGCACAACAATAGTACCCAGAGATTGTATGGAGGGACAATGCAAAGACTGCATCAGGATGGCCTCAGTACAACACATGCAGGACCAACACTAGAAATGAACCAGAACATATAGTATAGTATCCCTTACCAGCTGGTTGCATCATCAAGAGTATAAAGACCTGCTGGCTCAACATTTGGGTATACATGGTATGGTCTTAAATAAGACACTAGATCAATGATCTATAAAAGTAAAAAGTAAAATGACATTCAAGATTTCTAAACCCAAAATTTCACAATTATTTCATAATTACTAGAGAAGGAACTCAAGGAAAGTAGGAAAGAAATGAAGCAATAGGGAAGGAATGAAAGAAAATAAGGGAAGAATGAAGAAAAGGAAAACAAGACTCACCTCTTCCATGGATGCATGCATGGAGTGAACAACTCGCCATGTTTTCTTATCTTTCACATACCTATATGATGTACAGTCAATGCAAGAAGTGAAATGACTGTATAGTGGAAATGCTGTAAGGAAACACAAGCCTAAAAACTATGTCGTTGTAAATACGACTCTTCTTCAATTTACACTGTTTATTGCACCTATGAATGCTACTCACCTTGTGCAGTCAGCAGGGAGGGGTTTAGTGTGTCTAGCAAACCACAATGACGTTGGTTTAATCCTGATAACTTTTGGTACACTGCCATTGGGTAAGGTGAATCCACAAGGAAGGGAAGAATACTCGTCTTTTGGAGTCTGGAAAAAAAAGGGTCACATCTTTGAGCCTTATCAATAATACAGAACTGCATGACTGTATAAGGTACAGCCTCTGATTCAAGTGTCCTCTGTTTAGAGAGAGCTCAGCTATTGTGAGCTATCACAATAGCTGAAGGTGAAGTGGTTGGTAAGGTGACCACTTACCAATCACTTACCTACAACTTACTGACCACTTACCATATGGTGTGTATAGTTCAGAATAGCTGAGAGCTTAAGTGGAAAAGTTTACAAGTGTCAGTATAAATAATTAGTAGGTTAAGCCAAGATTTTGGGGGATGCACTCCACACTTATCATTACCAGTGAACAAATCATCCTTTCCACAAGCAGAGCCCTGTAAGCAAATATACTTAAAAGAGGAATGCATTACCTTGTCCCATTTACATGAATGGATCTTGGTATTTTTAGGATCAGTAGTGAAATACTGTTTCATATCTGTTAGATAATGGTACAGGGCAAGTCTTTCCTTACTGATATGTATCTATAAATGAAAGAAAAATATTTTTTTTAAAATGTAGCAAAGATTTGAATGCTTCTGCAGGTATATGATGTTATGACTTAAGCTTCTAATGACCTAGAGTGACACTTAACCCATGAAATTAGTCTAACAGAGGTTAGCAGACACTAATTCCATTGTTCACAGATTAAGTGCCATCACTAGCTACCAAGCTTATGTATTACAAAAAGAACTGATGAACTACGAGGTGTATATACCCTCAATCTGTCATGATAATGTGACAGAACTTGGAGAGTCACAACAAGGCAAAACCAAACATGTTTTGTTGATTTTGGAAGGAATTTGAAAAGGACTTAGGTGTACACAGTATGTGCATGAGAGTAATAATACGCACATCATTGTTTGTTATATGTACCTTTGTTTTATAGTGTTGTGCTAACTCTTTCAGTAGATATTCATATCCATACATTCCTTTACATTGCAGACTGACCATGTGATGTGGTCCTCGGCACAACCATCTGTAGCAAGGAAAACAAAAAGGCTGGACAAGCTGTATACTGCAGATCAACACTTCCTGAAAGTGATATCGAAGTGTAACAATTGAAAATGAAATAGAATGGGAACTAACTTGTCAATCACTCTGATTATGGCATCCTTTGTCTCCTTCTGCAAATTACAAAATAAGAGAAATGTCATGATTGATCATGAAGACAGAAACTTACTCTGCTCGTCATATATTTCATATGAGTGGAAAACCACTACATCAAATGTGTATCCATACTGTAGCAGTGCCATATTTCACTGCAATGGTAACTAAGCACTTTGATTGGATGATTTACACAAAAACAATGGGAAGCCATTTCAGTGTTACTGCATACCATACTGTGTATATGTGCTGTTAGTCAATACTGTATGTTTCCCACTCATACCATTCTTATGGGAAGCCATTTCAGTGTTATTGCATACTATACCATGTATGTGCTGTAAGTCAATACGGTACGTTTTGCCACTCATACGAAAACCGCTCTATTACTAACCCTACTTGGAATGAACATCATCTGTGGCAAACAAAATGTTGTGTCAACATAGACACTCTTGATGTCTTTGACACTGAAATCAAACCAAAAAATAAAGACCCACTGAAAATAATTTTAGGAAACTAGCACCCTAGATTGGAAAAATTATTTAAAACTTAGTTGACACAAGTGCAAAAAATACTGTACCATCCACTGGAGTGGAAGAATTTGATTCTCTTGACATCACCTTTGGAAAGCCTGAAATCACCTAAAATTAAGAGAATTATTTACAAGTGTACTGACTAAAGCAAAGAATCTTATGTCTAAGAGCTTTTGAAAAAGGATGAAATCATGGACCAAGGTTCACAAATCCTACATTCTGATTGGCTGTACTACAACAGGTCTATTAATTGTTTTAATATAATATACATATTCAAATCTTGGAAAGTGCATGACATGTACCTGTATAGAGAACATTTCCATTTTTTCCCTCAAAGAAAAACCTATAAAAATAATAAACGTCTTGTTAAATCAGCTGAAAAATACTTTCAAAAGTCTGAAGAAATGTTTTCAAGAATTTTATACTATTCATCATCCTTACATAACAGATCCTACACAGTGTCCAGCAGACAGTAGAGTAACTGTGACAGCTTCATCCTACAAACAGAAGCAATCATGATAATTTTTATTTAATTTTATAATTGTATTATTAATTTAAAAAACAGCATTTGAAAATTTTGTTATGTTTGTGAAATGATGAATCTTGTCTAGTGCATTCAGGTCTAGCTTTAATGAAAAAAATTATATAATTCTTCGTTTTGATTTATTAGTTGTATTTACAAGACCACAATATATACATCTTGTTGTTTAAAATGAGAAAAGCCTATATCCTAACATCAAAAGACTTAGTATTTTATTTACAAAACAGTTTTCATTTACAGTAATTACTTTTAATAGCTTCTCTTCTTCAAAACAGCTGGATTAACTGCTCTAAAATCCAAAGCAGCAATTACCAATCAGTTCAGGCAAATTTTTTCTTACCTGTCTTGTTTGCTCATCTGGTATTGACACAAGATAAGGTTGATCTATTGGAATTCCTTTCTTTAAGAGAAAATTTAAATGACATGAGCCTTTAAAGTCAATGTCAGTGGGCAGCTCATATCAAAGCATTAATTTTTTAATTAAAAAGATTTTCTAAACTTACCAAGTAGCTTTTAAGATGAGTGTATGATGGGTTGCATAGCAAAAGGTTCAGTGTTGTCTCAGAACAGTAAATAAAGACATCGGAACTGAAAAAAAAAAATTATTTTGATTATTATAAGCATCTACAGTAAGCATGGTGTACAATGTATATACTTCATTGCTATGATTATGGAATAACCTTGGCATCTGTGCTCTATTCATGTGTACACTGGAGTGTACAGCATAAAAGTTATCTGGAAGCAATGCTGCCAATAACAGAATGGATTTGTTAAATCTTGTGCAACACACCTGCCCTTTAATCTGTTGGCAAATGCAGGAGAGTCTAATCCTTCCATATGATCTGGGAAAACATGAAAAATTAACAGCTTGAAGTACATATTAAATACAATTTGACTATGAGCTCATCATAGCCAGTTGTTATCTGATTATCATTATCATTAATACATCGTCGTTGGTTTCACATGATCATGATCACATTATCATTAAAATCATCATTACCATGACCATACCATGATCATGATTTTAGTTTAGATTTTAATTTAACACCTACTGAGTAAGATATTCAATAATTGCTTCATTATCAGCATTGAAGCATCATTATGTCTCATCACTATCACAAGCACTACCACCACCACCATCTATCACTGCCACCATGATTATGTACAACCTTAACCAACACCATCACTACCTCACCACCATCACCATTACCAGCACCAACCACCACCATCATCACCACAACCACCACCACCATCACCACAACCACCACCATCATCACCACAACCACCAGCAGCAGCAGCAGCAGCATCTTAATCATCAAGAACAACTAAAATAATAAGGTCCAGGTCAAATGTCAAACTTTACATGAGCCAAACTCATTGAAAACAATGGATAATAAGGTCTTCTTTGATGTCATTAGGTTCGGTTTCGGTTATGTGAAGTTCAACGTTTGACCTGGGCCTAAGATTTCTGGCTTTACCTCCGTGTAAGAATCTGTGGATGATGTCACAATAGCCAAAACAACGCTCCTCGAGCTCCTATTGGACACTTATGCTAGAACGTCAATAGTCAGACAATAGTGGTTCTTACACCGAGGTAAACCCTGATTTCTTTATTCAAAAGTACTAAATATAAGGAAATACCTCTGTGGCAGTGCGATAGGAAGAAAGCTCTTGATTCCAGATTGTCTTTATTGAAGCAATCCACCGAGATGGAAGGATATTCTTTCATTTTTCCGCTGAAGCAGCTCATCTTGAACACTGAAACTACTTTACGTTCGATGATGGAAATCAAGCCTAAAAATAGACTTGTCCAAAGAAAATTCAATACTTTGAAATTCTATTCATTCTTAAATACTTTATTCTCAGCTGATCACGAAGCACAGCTTGGTGATCTACTAGAGAAGGTATAAATAAATAATAAAATTTGAGCTTGGAAATTTTTAAAAATGGCGGAAAAATTATGCAAATTTGAAAAGAATCCCAGGACCTCTCGGCGTATTTCCTTATATGGATGTCACGCAAGTCGTGGACGATGATTCACCAAATGTTTTGATGACTTTGTAAAACAAAAATAAACAGAATTACTCATAAAACAATACTTCTATCCATAATTTCAATTGAAATAATCTATTTGTAGTGAAAAATTATTAAAATGAATTACTTTTCGTAGTGTTTTTTAGTGGATGGAGTGTTAGGGAAGATTGTGTTACATGTCCATATATAGTAATTGCGCCATATTTGGATCGTGACCTCAGTGGTCATACTTTCTCAGTCAAACCTTGTCTCACAACACAGAAAACATGTAGACAAGCTTAGTATGTAATCCTCTTTAAACTGACCAAAATATATCATTTTAAGACAACCAGGAAGTCTTGACGCCATGTCCTTAGTTAAAAAGGACAGTGAAGAATCTATAGAGGGGGATTCGAGTGAATATGGCGACGATGAAGATGAATACGAAGACGATTACTACACCAACAATTACGGCGAAGACGAAGGAATGGATGCTTGCCAAGAAGAAGATCCTGAATTCTTTAGTTATTCTTTATTGAGTGAGGAAGAAACGACCGAAATGTTTAGTTCATTAATAACTAAAGCTAGTAAAGAGATGCAGGTTTGTTGGGAATTTTTTTTCTTCAAAGAAAATGGGTTCTAAATTCTAAAAAAAGCGATTTGTTGAATAAAGCAAATTTGTATGAAAAAATGGATGGTTTACAGACTTAATGGACAAAAACTTTTTTCTTTTCTTTAGGTGTCACGATCAATAGCTCGTTTACTATTAATTTTCCACAAGTGGGATTTACAAAAGCTCCTTGAGAGGTAAAAACTCAGTAGTATTTCTTTATTCTTGTACCTTTATGTTGTTTCAGTTGAATGTTTGACTGAATCACCAGTCAATAACCATAAGTTAAGCTTATTACATTAATTAACTATTAATTTGGGTTCTAAGATTCAAAACAAGATAAAAATTAAAATTTAGATATAAATCTAGATTGCTTCATCTGGTCCAGGAAACATAAGTTTAGGTTTTATGTGCATTGTATATCTGTGATAATATCAAATGTCAAGTCATTCACAGAGATAGTCTGATAATGATGCATACATGCATGTAAAAGCTATATAGTCTAAAGAAAAATTATATAGAGGATATTACACGGCGTGGCGAAGATATGAAGTTTATCTTCGAGTGGTGAAATATTGTTTTCAACACGAGAAG
>JAAAQI020125516.1:0-14691 GCA_011800005.2 Stichodactyla mertensii
AAACCAGACAGCTTCTCATCTAAATGTGTCAGTTTAACATACAAAATCCCGTGCACAAAAGTATGCGAATACATTAAGGGTGGTCATACTTTTGCACGCCGCGCTTTAAAATTAAAACATGAAATTGGCCATGTCAAATTCACAAAGGCATTTTTGCAGGTCATCTTCCTGTAATATTTTTTAAAATTTTCACAGAATTTCCACAGGTCTTCATCAAGTAGACCACTCTCTAAACTATTTTCAATGTGAGGCTCACCAAAGAAATACCTAATGTCCTCCTGAGAAAAAAGCAAAATTCCTTTGCTGATCAAAACTGAAAATTCTCCAAGTTATCATGGAGGAATTATATTAACACCTACAGTTTCCAGGAAGTAAAGCAATCAAATGAAAGTTTCAGTCTTCTACTGTTTCAGATATATACTGTACAGTACTGTACAACTAGGACACAGATGTTATTTTTTATTTACCTCTCTGGTGAATAGGTTTGTAGATCTTGATAATGCATCTTTAGGGACTGTGGAATGTTCTGTCCTCAGCTCCCTTGGTATTGTATAGGCCTAAAAGAGATTAAAGATTAAAAGAACATCCTTATTCTTTAAACTACAATGTATTTGCATGAGTGGATAACTTGATACGTTATGAAACACATTTTGATGCTAAGCTATGTTTTGTTCCTCAAAAAGTAGTTTCATCATACTGGATTAAAAAGAAAATTGGTGCTAAAATTGAAATTTAATTATGTTATACTTTTTATACATTTTTGCATTATTGATCAAAATGAACAATGGCTATACAATCAAAAATGGAGAAAAAGTTATTAGAAAAGCTAATACAATCAAAAGGATTAATAGATTTATGATTTATATGTAAAAAAAGAAATATTAAAGAATATAATCATACAGTTTATGATGTGCTAAGCATAGAAATGTATATGCAAGATGAATATAAAGATTACATATTTGTATTACATGTAAAACATAGTTGTTCAAATTAAGATGAATCACATTACCATTCAACTACACGGTAACTCAAACAGTAGTGTGCCTTTTTAAATACAGTAGCCACCCTTTGATGAAACCATATCCAGCCTAAATTACACAATGGAGATCTACAGCATGCAGATTTTTAAAAAAAGTAAGGTTATTATCACCAGTATTGTACAATCTAGGGGGTTGAAGTATTATTAACTTTTTTGCTCATGACATATACCCCCTAATGTCATGGGTAAAGTAATTAGTTAATCCATTTATAAAATTTACCAAAAAAATAAATATGAAAACATATGTTCCATGTGCTTCTGCAAGAAACAATAATTGAATCTATCCTGGTATTAATGAAATAAAAAATGTACACAAATGTAAATGGTGTACATCATTAAAAATCAATAATGCTCTGGAGGAAATGATTTTTTCTAATAAATCTTTCCACAAAAATCACAACATATGAACACAGATTGTACATGTGGTTAAATCAAGAGGCTTCTTAAACACAATGAAGGATTAGTCACTGGTCATGTGAGAGTTTTAATACATGTATTAATTAAGCTATAGTTTAGGTATATTGTGTTTCAAAAACCTTATCACAAATGCATTCCATCCCACTTGATTTACATGTATTTCTAGGGTAATGAATATTATATTTTTAAAAATAAAAGGCAAAGTAATTTTAATTTTTTTAATTTTTAATTTTTTAATTATAATAACAATTTTTAATTATAATATAATTAAATATTAATTAATTATTTTTAATATAATTATTTTTAATTATAATAATTATAATTTTTTAAATTTTAATTAAATTTTAAAAACTTGGTCCATAACTTACAGTAAAGCCTTCATGCTCAGTTAATAAGAGATTTATATGGTGTCAATACAGCAATGATCTCAACTTCATATCTTAAGGTAAAATTAATATATGCATGTACATATTTTTGTGGTTGATATGGGCACAAACAGGAAGTATAATTAGATCATTAAATTTTAAGCAAAATCATTATTTCATTGATGCACTGTACATTATCAGTACTCAATATTGTAATTTATTTTTTGAACAGTTTAATTATGCTAATAATAGGCACAGAAATATAATACAGTATCTTAAATACTGATATATTGACACATTCAGACTGGTAAGCTACAGAAGTAATGAAATCAAAAGGAGTCATTGAAATCACCAATATTGAACAGGACATAAGAGTTCTAGATTATCTTCAAATGTTAAGTTATAGTCAGCTAAAATTTATGGTACCAGTTAAATAAGATTTATTTTATCAATGGCATACAATGTATATTGAGACACTGTTACATGTATATCCAGTGCTAAATTTAGCCCCAGCCTTCATGTCTCCAGAGTCATGCAAGGAAGTAATGCTTGGTGCCAGGACAGCTGTAACAATATCCTTAAATAAAAAGCTTAAAAATCTATATCATAAATTTGTGAGTATACAGTTAATATAAAGTATATACACGTAGTATAAAGTTAATATCCAACAGACTTACAACAAACAACTTATACTACAGGTACATGTAGAACTATAAAAAGTACTAAGAATACAAATTTGAACTTATTATTTGACTTTATTTGACTTGAATTCTGAGATGAAAACAAATAAATGTAAGGATGACCTGAATTATGTCTGTGCCCTCCATAATCCTCTTAACATCTTGAAAAATTTTTCATTAGAAACCATACTATATCCAACATACTCAGAAACTATCTAATCCTTTAATTGAAAGAACGAAAGAGCAAGATAACATCTCTAAGATAAAGAGGATTCTACCAAGCACATTTATTCTTGGTGATTATTCACCACCAAATACTAAAATTAATCTGTGATAACATCTATACCATGGCATTGTGGTATAAACTTAATTTATAACACATGACAAAGGATATCGGAATATCTCTTTCAAGTCACATGTCGGCATGTTAGCAAGATTGATCAACTGCACCTTGTGTAAAGGAATTACCAGTCTTAAAATGTTCAAAGTGATTTTTCAACCAAAAAAAATTGTATTTACTGGTAATGACCATTAAACATACTCCAAAAAATGCTATGCACATTATTTAAACATTATTTAGAATTTACGTGTCTTCTAGTTTTGCCACAGAGTTATTCATACAAATTTAATTAGTGTACAAATCTATTGCATCACAACAGAAAAATGTTTTTGGAAAACTCAAAATAAACAATCCTTGAAAACAAACCTCAAAATGGTTTCAAATTTCAATTAAATATCAGACTGGTCATTGAATTTGCAGGCTTTTCTGATTTTATGCTCTAGGAAATATGTATGCCTTATAATAAAAATTTCAACATCTTCTTTCAAAGCTTTTATAATTAGTTTAATTTCCATCTTTTTATATGCAAGTGAGGTCAGTCATTCATCGTTAGCCCCAAGTTCATCTATTGGTGATGAGTTTTAAGCAAAAAATAAAATAAAATGAAATGAAATAGAATAAAATGAAATGCAATGCAATGCAATGAAATAAAATAAAGAAATGACTGAATATTTCTCTGAAATCTTGAGCGCTCTAGAACATGTAGTCTAAAAGTTAAAATCAAAAGATTTTTGCTTTTTGGATTTGATATTTGGACCATTGGACCATACCAATGTATTTCCGAATCCTGACTGATCTGAAAATTGTGCAGTGATTGGCTATTAAGGAAATGTCAAATTCAGCGTTAAACAGGTAGGCCACTCACCACACAGCTCCTCAAGAATTGAGCTTGAAAACAAACCAAAAGTAAAGTCTTAGTTTGTCATTCATTTCCTTAAGCAAGAATATCACTTTGAATCTTATGATATCATTCTGTAGACGCTATGAGATTCAAGGAGAATTTATTTCCTGACTCGAGAATGTTGAATTTCACTCAAAAAATGATATTGCACTCATCACTCGTGTGATATCGTTTTTCTCACAAAATTCAACAAGGAATTCCCTCATCATCCAATGAATTTTCCTATAGAATTTCACTTAAAAAATGATATTGCACTTATTGTGTTACTTCGACATTGTTTTTCTTGTGAAATTCAAAATGGAATAGATCTTTTTAACTTTGTTGTTTGTTTACTCATTTCAGACCATGTGATGCCACTCTTGGGAGTTAATTCTTTTGTATGTTAATATTTTAACATGTTTATCATAAAAGAACAATCCCCAAGAGAATGGTACATAGTCTGAAATGGTCAATTTGCATAATTAAGGCTAAAGAGGTCTTTACCTTGTCAACCAATGAATTTTCCTATAATATATGTATAAGCAATACAAAGCATCCATTGTTATGACTGTTTCTCTTACTGTTCTAATAAATTGAATTGTGCATGTGTACATTCTATCTGTCATATAACAGACTCATTTGTTATAAATTATTCAACCAATCAGAGTACATTCTACGACAGAATATATGAGTCATAATGCACATTACGAACATTAATAGCTGTAATATATACACAACAGATATAGATTAACATAATACACATGTAATGTGATATTAATTAAAATAGAAACTTTATGGATTTCACGGGTGAGAATGATATTGAAGAATTTGATGTTTCAGCTACACTGTGGTAGCCTTCATCAGAATGATGAAAAAATCAAATCTACTAAAATGCAATATTTTACATCCATCACCCCCTGTGAGAGGCTCATTCCATAAGCTTCACTTCACACACACACTACCACTAATTTCAATTTGCTTGGATACATTACACTGTACATGTATATTAGGTTGCCATGGGGAATTTGATGAACTATACCAGTTATTGTTACAGCATAAACACAGAGTGCATATTCAAATACATTTGTGTATGAGCTTTTAATTTGCCTTTTCAATGTGCCATGGTACATGTACATACTGGTAATGTATTCTGATTTGAATCTGCTGGACACTACTAATTATTATACATTTTACTCACTATCTTGATTCTGATTGGCCAAGAGCCTATAGCTAATTCTCAATAGCTGCAGAAAAATCTGCATATAATAGATTTAACCTGTCAAGTTCAAAGTCCAAGGGTTGAAGTGCATGCATTGTCATTTGAGGTCAGAGTAAGCCGGTGCATTTACTATTTTAGAAGATGGGTGTTTCAATGAATTCCAGACATAGAATACTCCAGTTTTGAGTTCTCTCTTGCTCAGTGTTAGCCTCATTTCAGTGTTAAAATATTCACAAATACCAACAATAAAGTAAAGAATGCACAACTTCAACAATACAAACACTTTGAAATTCCATGGACCTTCACCAAGGCATGTGAATATTCTACACAAAAATGAGGCTAACACAGAGCAACAGAAAACTCAAAACTGGAGTATTAAATATTCTTGTAGAAGACAAAGATGCCAAGAATAAAAGAGCAAAAAAGTATGTTCTGAAAATATTCAATGAATACTTAGAGAGAAATACTTAAAGTTCGTTGGCCATAGTTTAAAAGTCATTTTATGTGCTGAGGCAACAAGAACTGCAGGTACTTCATATTCTAAAAGTTCAATAACACTTTTCTATGCTGACCCTTTAAGCTTCAAGGTTTTGATGAAAGTATGGTTTAAATTTTTTGTGGATATTTGTGTAACACAAATTTCTAAATAAAAATTATTTTCATCCAATATGCCACTTGATAGTTGTGTTGAGTTATTTACATGACAACCAAGGTCTTCTTGGTTTACAAAATGCATAATAAAACAATCACTAAATTTGGTTTTCCATGATATCATAAATTATCAAGACCTTAAGTCTGTGATATTCTCTTCAGCCTATAGCTTCAGGAGATAATAAAGACCTTGGTCTTGATAATTTATGATATCATGCTCAACTCATCCAATAACTGCTTAACAAGGTACATACTTAGAGCTGATTTTGTACGACTGTGAAAAGGTAGCAGCATGATTAATGCCATAAGCATGCCTTGCTATAACTGTTTTCTAGGATTTTGCTGTTTCTTGCTGCACCTTGACCGTATCGTGTTAATGCCTCGAGCTTTTCACATTCATACAAAATCTGCTCTATCAGGGAAAGCTCATATACACATATGCATGCAAAAATTGTGATACACTTAAGATTATTATTATTATCATTTAATTATTATTATTATTTTTAATTATTATTATTGTTAATACTATTATCATCATCATCATCATCATTATTACTATTATTACATATCAAACAATTACACATGTAATGCAATGCGTGCCAGAATCTGTACAATATACTGTAATATACATACACTAGTTATAATAGACCTTATTCGCTTGGGCATAATGTTTTCCCAATTCAGACCTCTTGTGAATACGATTCTTTGTTTGAGGGTTATCCATATTAATGTATCTTCTCAAGCGTTACCATTAAACAGAGGAAAAAGTCCCAAAGGAATGACATGTGACCTGTATTGGGAAAACAAATATGCCCAAGCGAATAAAGTCTATTACAAATTTATTCTATAGGGTACAATGACTGAATACACCTATTTCAAAAACCCTTATCACAGCCAAAAGCAATTCATCCATGGTCATTTTAGTCTCTACAGTGGCAGGCTGCTTTACTTCCCAAATTCAAATGTGTGAAGGTTAAACTCAACTAATATCCTGACCACAGATATTTGCTTTCTGTTCCGACTTGTTGCTTGTCTCTTTTGGCTGTAACAATGGTTTTTGAAATTGTTGTAAGTGAAAACATACTTGGTTAGAAATATCTATAACAGAAAAGAAACATGACAATTCAAGGTCTACATATATCAGACACTGGCTTTTTGGTATTCTATGAGTATGTTTACACAGCATTAATAAATAGATGGAAATCAGAAAAAACCAGGAAGTTAAAAATATAATGTTGATATTATAAGTTATTGGCCTTAGGTTACGTTCTTAAGGAACCATTATTCTGGAAATTAAATCCTGCCATTATAATCTTCACATAAAGTCAAATCATAAGCATAGACAGGACTACTTTAGGTCCATATGATACAACATTTTTATAAAATATATGCATGAATGCACAAACACAATTATAGAGGATATACAATATCTGATGCATAAAAAACATCAGTGTCAACATAAAAGTTAATCTAAGGTACATGTACTGTAAATAAGGAATGTGAGTAGACATTAGGAGAAAAGCAGGCACATACTACATGTATCATGTAGATAGAACACCTGTAAACTTGACTTCAAGACAAATGTAGCTAGCTTTACCTAATGTTTTGTATGTTAGTTTTAAGAAAAAAAGTCTTAGACTAAAAGTGATTAATAGATTATATAGATGCTACAAAGTGATTATCACAGAAGCACAAATATGCATAGGTACAGAGATCTATGTACAGTGTTGTATGTCATTATGTTGACTAAACACAAAAAAAAGCATGAAAGAAATCATCCTGTAAATAACGACCAACTATTCATGCAACAACAGCACTACATGGAAGAACTGAGTATCACTTTTCACTGAAAGAAATATGTTGACACTGTACATGTACTTTACTTTGAACGAAGCAGAGCTTAACTCTGACAAATAAATGTGTTGAGCTTTTAAAGATCATTCAGAAGCTTGACCACAGTTATAGAATTAAGGTTTGATTAAGGCACAGCTAAAATACTCTAGTATTTTTGATAAAATCATTTAGAAGATTTTTAAGTGCAAGAATTCTTATTTGATACAAAGTAAAGCCTTGGAATTGAAACCTGTATGTTAGAGTACAGTAAAATGTGATTCTTATTTATGTGTGATTGATCTTGAAGCAGGTGAAATTTAAGCATTATAATAGCTTTCAACCACAACCTCTCTTAGTGGTTAAAGATGACAGCAAAAAAGCTCAAAGAATAAAAAATACTAGTTCATTCTGTTTACTATCCTCTCTAAAAATTATACTTAACATTTGAAAATGTGCCTTGGAATTAAGAAAGAATTTAGTATGTAGTACTGTTGTTATGACAAAATTAAATTGTAGCTTACTATTTGTAATGTTGAAAATAAATATTCAAATGACTCATGGTTCAATTCAACTTTAAAAAATACAGTATTTTTCAATCAAAATTTTCATCAATACACAAGTGAATAAAACTAATTTTTAAATTGTTCAAAGACAGGCATTTTTGTCTATACCCTAGAAAAAATAATAAGAGAGAATAATAAAGCAGTAATAGAAATGTGGTATATATCACCAAGATTTCTGGGCACGATGCTGTCAAACTACAGACATGGCATTTCGGTTTACAGAATAACAATGCAAAGAAAGGAGTTATTTTCTATGGACTTACTACAGAAATGTCACTGTAAATTCTTTTAAATGACAGTGTATATAAATGTATGCTTTGAACGTTTAAGTAAAGAATTGAAATTCTTTTAGATATGGACTAGATTCCTTGAATGTTTTTCCTGTTTCAGACTATAAAATGCTAATGAAGTGTCTGTCTATTCCAAAACAGAAGAGAGTCGTGAACAAAAATAAAAACAAAAAATGCTGCCATATTCAATGTATTTTAACCAAAAATCACACAAAAACCCTAGCTAAAGATTTGAGATACTATAATCAAAATTTAATGATCTTACAGTGAAAGAAAAATAAGGAAAGCAAGGTAAAACCATGCTGTGGAGGTGGAAAGCAGAGCAATCTTCAAAGCTATAGAAAAGTCACTCTCGTGAGTTATATGTATTTGAAATAAAAAAATAAATCCAAGGGCTCTATATAAACTGACATCCAAATATTTATAGGAATCAAATCTTACTTACTCTTATAGAGAAACGTTTCTCTGGGCCAAAGATTTCCATTGACATGAGAATTTTTTAGGTTCACAACACTCTCTGTAACTCACAATCTTGTAGTCTCCCCAACTCAAGGACATGAAATTTTAATTTTAGCTATTTAGTTGATTGAACACACAATATGCCAAAGGAAATAATCTGCCTACATGTATACATTAAGAATTACTTTACAGGTTTCAGAGGGGAGGGTGTTAGTATTGTGTACAGTAATATGCTGCACTCATATGTGACGGATGATTAATTTTTTTCATTGGGTATGCAATTACTGGATTTATAGTGAAAACTTAAACATAAACAAAGAAATATAATCAAAATTTTGACAAGTGCAGAGATGAATGCAGAGACAATCAAGATAAGTCCTGGGAATTTTTGATCAGATAAGATCTTTAAAGGCTTTTTCTCTTTATGGAAATTGGGAAAAATCAGAGAATTGCGTATCATGGATTCTTCTGAAGTTACTAATAGAAAACAAGGCCAATAATATTCTAGCACATAAAGGATTATAAAGAGATTCTCTTTTTGTGTAAAGTAGTGAATATTAGTGGGAATTGTCAAAATTCGGTAGTGTTGTTTATGTGCCATAGAGATGATTTTACACCTGTCTAATTTCAATCCCCCCCCCCCATCCTCCCCAAGGTATGATTTGTCTGGCAACAGCTGGGTCCAGAGATTAGCATTTCAGATTGACACCAACATGAGGCCAAAATCAACGTGGACAGGCCGGCATTTTAACGATTTACCTCAATACGAATGACAAATAATATCGATAACATTGCCAAATTAATTAATAGTTTTTAGCACAACACGAATCGTGGTTGAACAGAAATAGGCTTGGAGCCCTTTCATCTTCTGCTGTTATGGTTTAGAGTTAAACGAAACGAAAGTGAATAACTGCGGTAAAATACATTAATGAATAAATATTACGAGAGAGTGACTTACCGATATATCATCTTTGGGAAAGAGTAATAAATCTTGTAGAGGGTCACGGAGAATCTGGGTCCGTTTTTGGACGATTTCGTCCTCATAGCTAATTGGCAAGACCCCTTGAACGATTTCCTGAATGTAAAAAGAAAACATCAAAATCCAAGCCAAAAAGATTCGATCGCTTTTCTAACGAGCTGGAAATTGGTAATTTATGTTTATCGGAGAATAAAAGCAGTTTGTTAACGCAAACAAATGACAGCGTTCAACAGCACTACCCTTCAGACCTCCCGGTGTGTGAAAAAAACAGCACTTGTAAAAAAAACTTTATTATTAAATTTCAAGCTGAATTTTCAAGCAAATGGAATTATCACAGCTGCTTAAAGTTACTAAATCTAACAGTGAAAAAACAATGTGTAGTGATTTGAGAATTAATGAGTTGAACACAACATACCAATATTTTGAAAGTTTGCAAGTCATAGAACTGTGTGTACACACGTGTAGAAAATAAAATACAAAAACAGAAATCTCTCTTAATTACACAGAGGAGCATGTTTGTAAGCAATAAATGAATGCCAGAGTAGATAAAGAAAGCACTTGAGAACTTGAAAGTCCCAGACTTCAAATATCTGGATGAGGTAGACGATATCCTGTCTTCCAACATGATAGTTTTTCTAATATCTCACCTTGAATGGCCTTAAATCAATCGAAAAGTTGGCTTCCGTAGATATAACAGGTTTTAGACTGATAACAGACTCTCTGTCCTTCTTTAAAGACTTGGAACTTCTTTTTTCCGCCATTATGATGTGTTTAAAATTGTATAATCTCCGACGTGTTTCAGTCTGCCTTTATTAGCCGCCATCTTGAGGACTGTATACATACAAGCCTCTTTCTGATGTGTGGCAAAGGTACGAAACCTCGATGTGGTGTAAGCAAAGGACAGTCTCTTCCCGCAAC
This sequence comes from Stichodactyla mertensii, assembly GCA_011800005.2. Lineage (NCBI taxonomy): Eukaryota > Metazoa > Cnidaria > Anthozoa > Actiniaria > Stichodactylidae > Stichodactyla > Stichodactyla mertensii. The sequence goes on from JAAAQI020125516.1 coordinate 10,634, forward strand.
GGGTTGAAACGAATTACAATTATAAATATTTCAGGGAAAAAAAAAACCAAATCTTGATACTTTTATATTAAAATATAATGACGTGGTCGGAAGTTTTGATTATTTCATTGTGGAATTTAAAATCAGAAATCCATACGATGTTTAAAAAAGAATTTTAAATGTGGGATAGCCATAAGTTTAATGAGAAATTTTACGTCTTTTTATGAGTTTGTTTTGACATGCTCTCATTTGTTGACCTTGCGCAACGGAACGGTAAATGAACACAGCAGGTAGTGAGTGCATCACCACCAGTCGACACAATCGACTATCTCTCAACTCTACATTTCTACGGTTCTACCGGATGGGAATGTCTCCTAGGGGGTTTCGTTATCAACCCGCTTTACAGCGCTTGCTTTATTTTGACGACTGCAAGTGTCAAAAGTGATTTCTTTGAGCTTAAACGGATGTTCTAGATCGGCCTAGTGAAGGTAAAATGTGATGCCGAAAATACGAGAGATTTCAGCTTTGCAGATGAGATCGGGTGACTGCAGCTGTGTATACTGACACACATGGAACATCGATATGTCTAAGCGATCTAGTGACAAGCTCGAACAAATAACCTTCTACATGGAGTCGTGGGGTTATCAACTATATTTACATGTAAAATTTTAAATATATCGAGATACAGTTACGGAAGCGCTTAATAAGGCGATCGGTGTCAAATTACTGGAGTTACACCACGTGGCTTGGCATGCAGTTTAAGTAGCCGTAAAAGCGCGGGAAAAAGCCGATATCCGCGCGCAAATGCTTTGGTCACGCAATCAATTTTGAGAAAATTATTACTAAAAATTGAAATCTCCCTACCTTGAAACATTTCGGCTCAAACGAGAGATCATTATCAGCATTGACGAGAAATACCTGCAAATTTAAAGGAAATGAAGTGGTCAAACTTTCATCAAGTAGCGTCGCAAAATTCTAAAGAGTTAGAAGCAGTTTTTCATTATTGTTATTACACATCTAATTGAACTTTCTATTCAATCATAGTTTTCTAAAGTGCTTAAACTAATTTATCCATTGGTAGGTGTCATATAAGATAAATAATGTATCAAAGCTTGGCAAAAAAATATAAATACACCCAAGGGCTTTGGCGGAGTTATTCTTCAGCCCACCTAATCTATGATTAGGTATATTAGTCGTCTCTATGAACAAAAATAGGCAATACAAACCCAAAGCGCTTAGCGTTTAAAGCAGGCTAATCTGGGAATTGAAAAGTCAGATAAAATAAAAGTTATGTAAAATGCCTATCTATTTGTTTTGCACTTCAAAATACCTTGAATGGTTCACAATTATTGTGTGCAAAATTTCAAGAAGTCACTTTGTGGGGAACAAAGGGGGAAAAACAGTTAAATAAACAAACAAGCGGGAAAAAACATCGCCAAAAGGAGATAAGAATAGAACTCCTCTGGAAAGAAGAGGACAGAAAACTTAGGGGAAGCAAATAAACATGAATAGAACAAGAAAATCCTTTTTACAGTCCAGCAAACGATAAAGAGAAAATTAAAACAAGAAGCTTTACACAAGAAGCAATGAAGCTGTGAGGTAAAGCATCTTTATCAAGAGACTTTTCAAAATAAAACTCCTTAAACTCGACCAAAGCGTATAAAAAGTAATTGGATGTCAAAAACGAAAGAAATATAGCGGAAATGTAACAGACTTTTCAAAACAGAAAGGCAGAAATACAAGTGCCGTGTGTCCATGAAAACAATTCCTTCGATGAATGTCAAACACCAGACAGTAAAACCGTACCACAAGACACCCACATCCACATCCACGTTCGTTCTCACGCTTTAAAACACTAAAATTAATTAAATGAAAATTGAAACAAACAACTTTTCAATTCACGCAACGCATTACCCCGCGTACGAATCCCTGTTATGAATGAGAGCAAAATTGAAAGGGATTTTCATTACCAGGCTCTTGAAGAATAATGTTCTTAGAAACGCTACGCTTGGAAAGGTTTTCCAACTGTAAAATATATCGTTTAATTGTCGAATAATACCCAAAACTGGACAGATTGTTTATTCAAAAGAAAAGTAAACAAAATAACTATAAAACTAAAGCCTTTGATTTAATATATGGCTTCAGCTGTAGAAAAATGGATAAGTAAAAAAAGAGTATATAGAATACTGAAATATCAAACTAAACAAAATGGCCAACTAAACAAAATTACTATTTTGTCTTAGAATTCGCCTTTGATTTGACTAACTTATTCAATACATCGTAAATTAGACATTTAACTGTGGCCCTTTCAGTGTTACCGTATCGTTTCTGTTCTTGGATTTCCGATGTGCCCTTGGACTCCTAGAAGAAGCTCTCTCCCAGATATCAGACTTCGTAAGCTTCAAAATAAACTCCATAGCTCTTTCACTTCCGTGAGACTTTGGACGGAGTTGGGTGAACGAGCGCTCCTTCGCACATGTAAAAGGCAAGGTAGACGGTGTCCTGGTCTCTTCAGAAACGACATTACCTTCGTGAATTTTTATAAGAGAAGGAGAAGCATCTTCTGACGTTTGACGACGAAAATCCGGAGAAGATTTCGATACTGGAATATTTTTGATGTCGAAGACTGATGTTTCAGAAAACGAGCGCGGCTTTGAAAAGTTTGGTACTCGTAGTGCCCAAGGAGGGCTTGAATCTTCTTCCATTTTATTTATGGTTATATAGAGGTTTGGAGATGGAAACTCAAGCGATTGTTTGCGTGCAAAGGTGTCGGACAAATGTACGGATGTTCGAAGGTGTATACATAGAAATGTTCCAACTGTTTGGAATGAAGTACCACAGTGTAAACAAAAATGTTTACATAGAGCAATAAATCACTAACTGATAAATTATCAGATTATTGATCATCGATGGAAGTCAAACATTGTGCTGTCGGAAGCCATTGATCACAAAGAAACTCCTTTTGTCCTTCTCATTCATATTCCAGGTTAAAAACACAAACATTCCTCAGGTTTCTAAATTCGCTTTCGACCAAAAATGAAAGAAATTTTTTAATTAGATTTGCGGCATTGAATAGTTTATGTAAATTTGGTGTTGTAAATGGTGTGTACCAAGGTATTGGCTAGTATTGGAAAGCCATATGGTGCTTAGTTGGAGTAATTTTGATCCGTGTTTACTGTGTTTCCATGCGATGTGGTTGGATAGCTGACTTCTGTGTTCGTCACAATGCCAGTGGTTAGAATCAGGCCATAAACTTTGGTTAGATTAGATTTCCTGAATATGAAAAACTCAACGATTTGACTCCGAATAATCTAGAACTTTAAGTGATAGACCTCAAAAGGAGAAAAAAGGAAGGTAAAAGATCAAATAAATCGGATTGTAGTTGGATTGTCTTTCGCACGCTCTCATTGGCCAATTTCCGGTCCGTCTCGGTACGGATCACCTTGTTTTTAAACTTTGGCTTGTGTAAGTTATTTAACCTCGTTTTTTCACTTTTTTATGGCGTGCGTGCTACGCGCTTGGGCAGTAAGACAGTGGGGAAAAACTCGTTCCATAACTTACAGTACGGCCCTCGCGCTCGGTTAATAGGAGGTATATGTAAACACCATTGTAATGAAATCAAACAAGCCAGAAAAACTAAACAAAAAATAAAAATAAAACCAAAAACACGCAAAATGCGCACACAAGCTAACTAAATTTAAGTCGATACTGAATCGATAGAGTGATTGTAATAAACCTGTGAAATAGATATTACTCTAAAAGAGGTTAGTGGACACTAATTCCAATTTTTTTTCTTTTGTTGGGATTTGACTATTAGTGATTGACTATTAGACTTTGTTTCACGTGTTTATTGCAATCACTCTAAAAACGTTATCAAAATAGAGTCGCCTAAGCGGCCCACTCCAACCACGTTACTGAGCATCTGAAGTCACGTGCACTGGAAAACATTAATTTCTTTTACTCATCCTCACTCCAGTGGTGATAGTGTTGCACATATTAGAGCAGATTTCGAATGACTGTGAAAAAGTCGCGGCACGGTCAGTGCCGTAAGCGTGCCTTGCCGCGACCGTGATGTTTTC
>JAAAQI020125538.1:0-14686 GCA_011800005.2 Stichodactyla mertensii
TTTCGCTTTTTTTTGGGGCGGCCCCCCTCCCCCCCCCAATTTTTTCCTTTTCCTGGGTTCTCGCTACGCCACAGTTTCTGGTTTTTCTCAATTACTGACGTCATGGATCTAAGACTCCCAGAATTATTTTCGAATGTTTCTTTTCCGTTGGTGTTATTCACAATAAAATAAGATACGTACGAATCAACAGGTTTAAAGCGAAATCACAAGATGAAAGATGGATGGACAATAAAACTAATCAGGTTTACGATAAGCACAGGGATCCCAACGAAATGGTGAATAAGATTATTTCCTATGGATAATGTTTGCCCCACGGCGAATAGTATGGATGTCCCTAAAAGTCTCAATTATTAATTCCACGTTTGGACAGCGCAGCGGGAGGTGAAGAAAAGAGAGTGCTATTTTTTACTGTTCCTAGCTTAATAACGCGAGTCTTAAAATATGAAATTATGCAGAAGAAATTAAGTATGCTGAAAGTCGACAAAAGAAATAAATTAGCCTTGTTACCAAAGGAACAGAGGTTACCTACCTTGCATGAATTGATTTGGCAGATCGCGTCAGTATGTGATTTAGGAGGGCGACTCTCCACCTGACACATCTCCAGAATTGCTTCCAAATCCTTCATCTTGTTTTCAAAATTCGAGCGCGATCGAAGAAACTTCCTGAGTCTTTGTTCTGCATGGACCAGTCTATCGTGAGTATCGCAAACCTCTTGAAGGACTTTTGAAGCGTCTGAGGAGTTGGATGTCCGAGTCATGCTTTCGCCAATAGCCTTGTTGTCCATTAGCTTTGGGATTAAAACCTGAAGATCCAATATTTTAGAGTTCACTTTGGTCTCCTCGAGACTAGTGCCCTCTGACGTCAATAGCTCACAGCTGTTTTCAATTAGTTTTTTCGATTCACTAATCCATTCATCAAGGGATTGCTTCTCAGAAATGGCAGCTTTTAAGAAATGGAAGCAAGTGGACAGCTTCCGTTGCATTTGATCTCTGGTGGCTTCCAAATTATTTACCCATTCTTGGATGACGCACGAACTATCTGTAGGGAGTTCTTTAATCACCTTGGTGCATTTTGCAAGGAGGTCGTAATAATGTTCTTTTGTGTTGTTCACTTTACTAGCAAGATTTTGGCAAGCTTCTAGACGAATCTTTAAACCTTTTAAGTCGGTTTCCTCGTGAACTTCACAATCATCAAGCTGAGACAAGTATTCCTTACACAGGTTTAGGTGTTCCATATATCCCTTTTCTAAAGTACACACAAGTTCAAGCAGAACAATTTTGTCTTTTAGTAAGGTTTTAAGAGCTATCATATCGTTTACAGTAATTTTCAATTCAGCTTCGATTTTGAGTTCACAAGAACAGTCGTTCTGTTTTTTTATTCCGGAAATAACTCGTTCTGCAAGAGACAATTTAGATTCGCCTACTTCAATTTTGGCAAGCCCTTCCTTAAAAGCTCCAATTTTGTCCTTCATTATAGTGTCATCGTCTACTATCACTTCGGAACTCAGAGAAGCTTTTATGTCATCTATGATGAATCTATAATCTCCTATTTCCTTTCCAATTTCATTTAACTCTTTAGTGTGATCCTGAATAACTTGGTTTTTGTCTTTTAAAGCAGTCCTTCCCTCTTCAAGATTTTGTGTCAAGTGAGTGACGTTTTCTAAAATCTTAGCTTTTTCGGGGTCGTTTTTCATCTCATGAGCTCTAACCAACAGGCGATCGATTAGCAAAGCCTTTTCATCCAGAGTACACTCCAGCGCCATATTTTCCAATACAGCAGATTCGAAAGGATCTTCATCAGCGTCCATAGAGGGAGCACATTGGACAGCGTGTGCTATGCTAACCACCCACTGCTCCAACTCTGAAATATCTTGTCGAAGGTCTTGCTGGTCGGCCTTTTCTTTTTCTAAATTTTTCAGCAAATCAGATGCCTTGTTCGTTGTTACTTGCCATCGACAAGTAAGAAGGCCTACTTTGGTTTTGGGATCATCATCTTGCTGATAGGCAACAGCAGGAACTTCTGCGACTCGCCCTGACAGGAAATCGAGATCTCCCCGAAAAGTCTCAATACTTGAACAGAGTTGCCATACTTGGTCTATTTTATCATCGATAGAACCTTCTCTATCAAGTTCTAAAGCATGCTCCAACTCCTCCACTTTAGAGAGGTGTTTTGAATACTCCATGTCAAAATCGCATTTTCCATCGGAGAGACGTTGAAGTTCATTAAGCTTTTCATCTAGCTGACCTTTTAATTTTACCCACTCTTCATTTATTAGACTGGTCCGTTTTGAAGCCGCCATTTCACCAGCAGGATGGTCCGCGGCAAACTTGTATGATTGTTCTCTCAAGTCGATCATGTGACTCTCTCGTTCATTCATGTCTGCTTTCAGGCGTCTCAACTTTTCCATTTGGCTTCCAAGAGTTTCCACAGTGCAAGAAAGTTCATTAGGTATGGCAGCTTGGTAGATTGTGAGCATAGTTTCACAATGAGCAGAATCTTTTTCGAATTTTGCAAAATCTTGTATCTTCTGCTGAACCCCTGCAATTTCATTTGCAAGTCTGTCCTCAGCTTTGTTATATCTATCTTTGAGATCTTTTAAACTTTCTTCCAAAGAGTTCTGTTCATCTGCGTTTGATCTAACGAGAACTTGCTCAGCATTGTGCATTAAGCTGTCCAAATCACTTTTTACTGCTTCTAGCTCAGCTTGCGCGCTCTTGAGATCCCCCAGTACACGGTTTGCTCCGGATACATCAGCTAAATCATTGTCTACCTCGTCCATGGCCTTCCACACTGCTTCAATTTGATCCCTACAAGTTTGCTTTGTTTTATTCAGTTCTTGAACATCCGCTAACCATGATACGGTTTCATCGTGTTTCATGACAGCTTCCATTTTAGCAGTCTGCCATTCTTTCTTGATACCATCGATCTGTTTTTTTAATGGATCGTGTGAAGACCCAGGCTGGCAATCCATAATAACCCTGCTTGTTTTTTCGAGCGCATCAATCTCATATTCCAAAGCTTTAAATTGCTCAACCCGTTCCTTTCGCCGTTCGAGTTCAGTTTCGGCTGCATCCGCATTCAAGGAAAATTCACCATCATTTGAATCTTCTTTCATGCGACCAATAAGATCACTACAATGTTGTAACTGATTGACAAAGTCACGTTTCCCTTGCTTTAAGACAACTAAATTCTTCTCCGTATTCGAAGCACTTTTTCCCACACTTTCGATTTTATTTCCCAAACTTTGTAGCTTGCTTCTGATATCATCATCTCTTTCTGTTGCCTCCTGAAGCACTTCTGAGTGTAAGATGCTTCGAACCATATCCTCATATACAGGTAAATCATCCACTACTTTCTTCACTTTGCCTAACTTTTCCTCTACTACCCTGTCTTCACCACCATCTTCTAAGTCAAACGGCGTTTCAGAACACATTAACACCTCGGCTTCTGAGATCCATTTGCAACATTCCTCTAGCTGTTTTTGGTTGCTCTGGATTTCTTCCACCTTACTTTTGCACTCTTCCATTTTTCTTTTCAAAGACTGCTTTGCGCTTGAAATTCTTTTCTTCACACCATCTAGCCTTTTAGACTGAACATTAGAAAGTAGAGGGGACGAGTACTCATTCGCGATTTTTAATAGCTCTTCTTCTTTGACTGGCATTTCTTCCTGCAAGATACTTAACTTATTCAGGTTCTCGAACGGGTCTTTAGAACCCTTCAAATCTATGGTCAGAGATGGTTCTGATTTATCTAACCATTGCTCCAATTCAATAATCGAATCGTCTAATTTGCTATTTTCTGAGAGACAAATTTCAAGTTCCTTTGCTCTTTCGTGAATTTGGTTTTCTAAGTTGACCATGCTTTGACTCACGGTTTCTAGATCACTTAACAAGGAGTCTCGAAGTACAGGCGAAATATGTCCAAACTCGTTTTTTAGTTGCTCTTTTTCGTGGTTTAGTTTTTCAATCAATGATGTTGTTTCTGAACTCAAGCTTCTGCACACACCCAACTTTTCTTGTACTTCCTCTGAACTTGTAAAACTTGGAAGCTCTTGTTTGAATGCTTGCTCCTTATCTTGAAGCCATTCCATACATTCCGAAACACATTTTTCGACGTCCTGGACAAACTCAAAATAGCCCTCGACTTCTTTTAGCTTTTGTGCGACTTCTGCTTGTAAACTGGATATTTTATCTTGTAGTGTCGTTACTTTATTCTCATTACTGTCTTTGAAACTGCTATTTAAATCGATGGAAGACTTTTCGACCTTCATTTTCAAGGATTTTACGAAAGATTCATAAGATAACGTTTCTTCGTTTAGAGTTTTGAGTTTCTTCATGGATTCGGACATTTCGTCCAGTTTTTCAGGTGACAGCAGCAAAGACGAAATGTCCTCTTCTGTACTTTCAATCCAAGATGAAACCTCGCTAAAACTACTGCTCAATTCCTGTTGCAGCGCCAAGTTCGCTCGAATCTCAAGTGCCTTTTCAGTAAATTGTATTTGAAGAACTTCCCATCTGTCAATCAATTCACTCTTCTGAGTCTCCGCGTATTCTTTTAAAACCTCTAGATTTGAACAATCGACAGTTGCCTTTGTGACATCTATATTTGGAATGCACTCGCCTTGCTGGACAATCTCCCTGAATCTCTTAATCCTGTCATCAAGATGACACTGTAGTTCCTCAATCTCTTCGAAAACAGGTACTTCCTCTAAATTAAGTTCGTGAAGTCTCGAGACAACAGTTTTACATTTGGAAACTTCCTCATCGAATGCGTTCAAAGCTCGTTCTTGTTCCTTCAGCAGATCCCCTTTCTTGACTACATTTTCTTGAACATTTTGAAATAAGTTCTGTAAGGTTAAGAATTGCATTTTGAACTTTTCATCCTCGCTTATGTTTTCGCTAGTTTGCTGTAAAACCTCCTCTATCTCTTGCTTTCTTGAACTTATTTCATTCGCGATGTTTTCAATACTTTGAATATTTTCCTTCAAGGAATCACGTTGGATTCCATTCATAATCACGTCCAAGTTTTCCTTCTGGGACATGAGCCATACAATTAATTCCTGCACAGTGTTTTCTAACTTCAGTGTTTTTCTTGCTTCATTTTCTAATAGCTCGATCTTAGTTTTAATCTTGTCATCAATTTTCTCAGCCAGTGAACGAAACTCTTCTAAGTCGGATTGAACTTGAATTTTTTCAGCATCGGAAGCATTCATACTTGTGCTGTGGGCGTAATTGATGAAGGACTGCAGAGGAGTGTCCTGGTTAACCAGAGCGTACGACAAGTTCTTTAATTTGTCGATGTTTTCTTCCGGTGAACCTTTGGCCATTTCATTGGAAATCTCCTCAAGCTGCTTTTCCATATCGCAAATCCACTCAACACAAGCCTCTTGGTTCTTTCCATATTCTTTTTTATCACTCAGTTTCTTTTGAAAACCTTCAACATTTTTCTTGCTTTTTTCTTTTACTTCGCCCAAAACTTTGTGAAGTTTACTCAGTTCTGCTTCCTTAGCTTTTTTCTGTCCTGGTTTAAGTTTTTCAAGAGCTGACTCGCTTTTTTTCAGAAGATTTTCAGCAGCGATCTCCGAAGACAATAATGCTGCATTTGCCTCCTCTACTTGTTTTTCCAAAATAGGTATCTCAGATTCATGAATTTCCTCATTGGCTTTAGCCTCTGCTTGAGTGATTAAATCCATACAACGCTGAAGTTCATCATCCAGATTTTGATTTTCCACCACTGCAACGCGATCTTGTTCGATTGCTGCATTCACATCTGCCTTCAATTTTTGTATTTTGTCAAAGAAATCGAAGCTACGAGTTGTAAGACCCTGGCCTGCGTTTCCAAGCTCTTCACAAAGGTTTTTGCTTTCCTTATCAATCATGGCCAACTGAGCCTCATTAAGCTCAACTTCCTGAAGCAGTACTTGTAAATCATGCACTTCCAGTTCTGGCTTACATTCCAAAGAAACAATTTCTTCTAACCTTTCTTTTTCAGCTGCAATCTGTGCTTCTACTTTGTTTAACTCTTCGTTGACTTTTTGTACGTTGTGGGCAGCATTCTTAACTTTGAGTTCTTTGTTCTCAACGTCCCGGACAATGGAATCGAATTCTGTCTTTAAATCGTTTAATAGAGCTTCATTGGCAGAGGTGTTTATTCCGTCTTGATTCTCGTCGTCTGAGATCTCTTTCAATTCATCATTAAGTTGTGATAGGTTTTCAAACTTTTTCTTTCCATCTTCTAAAGTGTCCCTTACCTCCTCGAGTTCTTCAAGCGTACCCTCTAAACTAACGGGGTCAACAAATGATATGCCAGGTATTGGTCTAGATTTGACTTCATCCATTAACATTTGAAGTTGAGCTACTTGCACTCCAAACTTTATTTGTTTGCTTTCCATCTCATTTCCTCGTCTTTCCAGTCTCCTTTTACGTCCACTTAAGCACTTAAGAGCAACCCAGTTTTCTTTCAGCTTGTCAAGGCACTCGTTTAATGGTTCTTTTTCAGTTCCTGTCAAGCTGTCACGAGCAGTCTCGGCTTTCTGGATTAGTGCTTCTACAGAGTTGCCATCTGAATCTACAGCAGAGCGTACATTTTCCTTGTCATCTGCAAAGCTCTTGATAAGAGTTTGAACCCAAATCAATCGATCATCCAGCTCACGTTTCAGACATAAAACGTCCGAGTACTCTTTAACTTCATCATCATTTCTTTGACCAAGGTATTCTTTCAATTCCCTTTTCTTATCATTTGCTTGTTCGTGTAGCTTGGACCATTCTTCCCGTAACCGTAAGAGCTGTTCGTTGACCACATCTTTCTCCTCTGAAGGAAGCTTAAGCACAAGTTCTTTCCCCTTTTCGAGAACCGATTCGATGGAAGCCTGTCGTCTTTCAAGCTCTCCACATAAGTCCAGATGACTAGAAAGTTCCTTTCTTACTGCATCTTCATCGTCTGTATCAAGCTCAAACAATGCAATGGCAGCACCCGCTTCTTGCATCCACTTTACACAGTTCTCAAGTTCATTATAATAGGCAGACTGTTCTGTGATGCATTCTTCCATTTGAGAGCCGTAGTCATCAGATAGCTTCTTGATGTTTGCCCAACGACGAGACAGTGTTTTTAGTTCTTGTTTGATGTGCTCCCGCTCTCCTTCAGGAAGGTTGTTTGAAAGTTTCCTACCCCTTTCCATAATTTCATTAACGACGAGTGAGTTTTGTTGCATCTCGTTGTGTAATCTTTCGTGAGTTTTGATCTCTTCCATTTGCTTTTCTTCAGGGACTGAAAACATATCTGTTTTCAAAATCTCCTCTGTATTGTCGAGCCAAATATTGAAATGTTCTAAATCGCTTTCGAATGCTTTGTACTGCTCTTTGAGTTCGTTGGACTTTTCCTCGTTGATAGCCAGTTTTTCTTGGACTGCTGATGCTTGTTTCTTGAGTTCTTGCGCTTTGGCCCAGGTTTCACTCAGAGCTCCAATTCGTTCATTGTACAGAGCTTTTTGTGAATCAGGAACTTTAGACAAGATACTTCGGCCTAAACCAAGGACGTTCTGAACTGATTGTTCCATCCCAATTAAATCATCATCCTCATATGTATCTGTCACAAGACTCTCTGATATTCCTTGTAACTTTTCCATGCAAGAACTGTAATTTTCCTGGAAATTCTCCTGCTCTTCGATAAATTTTTTGAGTTCGTCTTTCTTCTCGTTCGTCATCCTGTTCACTTTTTTCCAAAGGTCAGCAACAGCTCTAAGTTTATCCATTGTTTCCCTGCGTTTTGAAGGATTTTCATGAACAATACTTTTTCCTTTTTCGCTGAGATTGTTTATGAACTCCTTTTGGTTTTGTAATTCCGCAGACAGAGACTGAAATGCAAAAAACATTTCTAATCAATACAACAGTTCATTGCTTCTTAAACAAGCAATGGGGCAATGAGCCTCCAACACGTCACTGGCCTAAAGAGGGAGGAGAAGGGACAAAAATAGACCCTTTCTAGCAATTCTCAAAACAGTTTAATTTGGAGAAGATTGTTTTGTCCTCCAAATTGAACTGCGTAGTAAACTGTCGTAAGGGGTCTATGAGCTAAGGATCCGAGTCTCTCCATTGTGTTTCGAACTTGAAATTTACTTTTTACGATAAATAAAACGACCAAAATTGGTAGTTATACCAAACGATGCCTACCTCACAGAGTGCAAGCTTCTCTTTCATCGCAACAGTATCGGCTTCGACACTAAACTCGCTGCACACCGACGCTTCAACTTCATTAACCACATGAAGACAGCTTTGTAATTGGGTGTCGAAGTCTTGCTGTTGGAGTATTTTACGAATCAGTTCCTCTTGTTTGTTGACAGCGTTGCGTATAACACTTTCTTGCAATTTGTTCAAAGTGTCCAGTTGGGTTTTCAGGTATTCCCCATCTTCTTCTGGCAATGAACGCAACAGCTCTTTGCCCCGAAAATTAAGCTTCTCTATAAAGGGTTGGGTCTTTTCCAATTCTTCGCATATAACCTACAATGATTAGTATAAAATAGAGCTAAATAAAAGCTAATAGTCAGTTATTATACTCATTATTGAAAACTCTCGTGTTCACGCAAAGCGACCCTCAAATTTGATGCAAGTGAGGCAAAAACGAAATTCTTTATGGGTCGTAAGAAAGCGGCGCGTAAATAAGGTTTTACAGTGTCTTAGCGATAAAACCTGGATCAGCACGGACTTTTGCGTTTGGGATGGACCACACCCGTTTAACGAGCGCTATCTACTGACTCTAACTGGGACACGACACGGTCACCCTCAAAGCACGCCTGTGGCTTTAACTAAATATGTTTTTAGCATATACCTTAACGTCAGCGAGTTCCTTTTCAAGTGTTGCCAGATCAGAGACACTTGTAAGCTGTGTGCCGAGAGATATTTCATAACTTCTCAATTCAGTAAGCTTGTCATCTAGGTCTTTATTAAAGGACGTCCACTCGCTTATCTCGTCCTTGACCGACTGTAACTTCTCGGAGATTTTACCGCTAAGATCTGACCATCGTTTATGTAATGTCTTTAATTTCCCATCGATCGTTATTCTTCCTTCGCTATTGCACTTTTCCCGAAGAAGAGAGCCCTTCTGAAGAACATTTTCAAGGTTGGCGACGTTTCCTTCAAAGCTGTTCGCTAAGGCCTGCCACGAAATGACGAAAAAACATTACAACTGAAAGAGTTATAAATCATTAAGCCAGAGACTACGATTAAGTTTATGCGAGTGTTTTTCTTTATTATTGAGGCAAACTTAAAACGTTGGCTATAAACGCAATCTTTTCTTTGACTAGAAATGCAAATCTAAACTTCTTGTTGCAAACAAGCGACAGAACAGTGTAGACAACAGTTGTTGTTGCAGAATGTTTCAAAGTTGTCACTGCCATATTTTCAAAGTTACAAGTCTCATAATGAAATTCGCAGCAAGTTGCGAATGATGCCATCATTTTTCACAAAATCTAAAATTGCGTTGCAAGCGCGAGAAATAATTCTATCGTGTGGAGATGTTTGGTATTGTAGTACCTTCAGTTTTGCAAGCTGCTTTTGTAATCCATTAAAGCCTTTTTCCTTAGTGCTCTCATTATCATCGAGGCAGACTTCAGTATGGTTAAGAACATCTCCAAGCTGACCAACATCTTCCTCGAAGTTACATAAATCGGAAAGCACGTCTTTGAGGTAACGGCTTCTTTGAGATACCAGTTCCTTGACCAAATTCCATTTGTCGTTGATTACTTGAAGATCAGACTCGAAACTTTCGTTTTCTTCGATTTTGGAGCTGACTTCTTGACCCTTGATGTTGATGAAGTCCAGGATTAGTTCTTGCATTCCAATCTCTTGTTTTAGTTGCTATCATAATAATAAATAAAATAATCATGGATGCAGGAAAACGTGATTGAATCCTAAATGGTTCTACATGGAACGTAAATAAGAAACCATAAATTATTCATACGAAATAAATCAGGAAAGGAAGGCGATTTCTCCAGCCGATATATACGAAAAATTAACTCAATACCTCAACCAGTCTATAACCTACCAATTGATCACTGAATTAACAATTAATGTAGAATGTTACCATATGATGATTTTAGAGTTGGAAACGTAAAAAAGCAACAAATAAATTGCATTTTTTTATGGAAGCACGGGTGGCCTACGCATCTAATGTTCCGACTCTCGCCGCTTTAGCCATGCTCGGATTCGCTATCATATGTGAGTAGAGTTGTTTGTTGGTTCTTTCCTGTTAGGCTTCGAGGGTTTTTTCTCCGGGTTCTCCGATTTTCCTCCCTCTGTAAAAGTCTATTTCTAAATTCGAATCCGATATCTGAGCCTTTACCTAGATTGGAGGCTCCCTCTGTTGTGATTGTCTCACGTTGTTACAACATCAACGAAAGCAAAATAGATACTTAAAACTATTTATAAAAACTGTTCCAGCTTACTTTGTTGTTCTCGATTTCCACTTTTAGCGTCTCGACATCAGCGGGAGCGTTTCCATACTTTTCGTGACTTTCCTCAACTTCTTTGAGCCATTCATTCAGTTTGTCTCTGTTCTCCTCGTACTCGGTCCACTGACAAAGAGTGTCCTCAACCTCGGTCTTCACTGAGATCGTGTTCTGGCAAAAGTTAGCCCAATCTTCTTCCAGTTCGTTTAGTTGACCTTCAAGTGTTGTTTTGCACTGGCCTGCGATAAGCTGCAACAAGATGTCACCTTTGTTGTACACGTCACCGATTAACATGTCGTTTTTGTCCATCTCCTCGACTAAAACCTGTTGGTTGATAAAAAATACATTAACGACAAAAAGATAAAAACGAAGACAAGGAGCGAGTGATCGACAAGCTGTTCTAAGGAAAAATCGAAAAATTGTCAAAATACTATTGTATGACTTCTAGTTCAAAATATAATTATTTGTACCCAAAACGAAGTAGGAGACTTTGTATACACCAAATTGAAAAAACGTTGTCGGGCTCAAAAGGTTAAATCACCGAAGACCGAGGGGGATTCTGGGTAAATAGTTGAGCACTGTATAATATGCGTTGAACACTGTTATAATTCTCGAACATTATTTTCTTCGAGAATTCGAAGCAATGTTCGAGAGTTACAACAATAAACAATATCCTATGCATGTATGAGCCTTATTAAGTACTTACCCATGACCCTTTTTGGTCTTACCTTTGATAATTTAACCTTTTGAACCCGACGTTTTTTCAATTTGGTGTAGTCAAAATGAGCTTTGTGTACACTAATCAAAACACAAATTCATAGTTCCATTGCTTCATAGTTACTGTTGTTACGTCCGACAAGCCAAAACATTTTATCGGGTTACGGCATCAAAAACAATTGTTGATTGCTAAAAATTACATATGGTTTGATTAAATATTGTACATCCTAAGAGTGTATTGAAAGAATCGCCAATAAAAGCTAAAAAGCTGTCTGAAAACGAAACGTTTATGATGTTGTTTGTCGGACCTGCCATATTCCTTTCGGAAAACTATGACGCCATGATTGGTGGAGCTATTGTTTGAGTGTATCTATGAATTCTTTTACCTGAACACCTACAAAAGAGGTGATTTCTGACTTTTTTTTTTCTTTTGGCACTTCCAGAATATTCAAATAATCATAATGGCAAAAAAGTTAGACTGCAAGAAGACATACAACGTGTTCACAACACAAGATGCTTCAAAGATATTTTTTACCTGTAGCTTCTCGTTGATTTCCTCTAGGCAAGGTCTGTTCAACCACACCCCTTGGCACTCTTCTAGTGTTGCCTGGGCTGGATTAAACCAAGACCTCCACTCCTGCACACTTGCATCATACTCTCCAAACTGATCGATCACACACTGCAGCTCACTGGCCGTATCAGGTGCCAAACCAAGACCTTCGGCCAACTTTGTCTCTGCTTCAGTAATGGCGGTCTCCACTTGAGGAACTTTGAGGGTGGCCTTTCGAATATCTTCAGACAAATTGTCGAGCTCAGTTTTTTGAGCTTGCAAGTTTTCATGAAGAGACTGGATGGACATAAAAATATGATATGAGAATTTCTTTTGGATTAAGATTCTGAGTGACAGAAAGTGAACTTAGAAGATGGGTACAGTCTGTAGCCGAAATATTAAGTAGACAAAATGTTTCAAAATCTTCTCGTCCTTTTAGTTATCTCGTCCTTTTATTTAGAGGTTTTTAGGGTATATTCCAACCTCCTTCAGCGGTTCACTCTCCCCGCAGGACTGATGTCCAATAAAGTGAAATAAAATAGACCTTATTTGCCTGGGCATATTTGTTTTCCCAATACAGGTCACATGTCATTCCTTTGGGACTTTTTCCTTTGTTTAATGGTAACGCTTGAGAAGATACATCAATATGGATAAACCTCAAACAAAGAATCGTATTCCCTAGAGGTCTGAATTGGGAAAACATTACGCCCAAGCGAATAAGGTCTATTGTCCTGGAATTAGGATAGACTCAGTAATGTTTACCTTGCATGATTCCAGTTTTCTGGCCACATCATCTTCAGTGTCTTCAGGTTCATACACACACATGGATAGCTGCTTGCAAGTGTCTTCAATTCTTTGTAAGATGTCATCCATCAAGACTTTTACCTCATCCTCCGTCTTGTCAGGTCGTGGAATCTCTTCGGCCATTACTGTTTCCAAACTTTCCGTGGTTTTGTCCAATTCGCCAGATCCTTCTTGGTAATCGCTCTCCACTGCAGAGATGGTATCTTGTCGTTCGCGTTGTTCATTGATACTTACTTGGCTCCCGTCCAAAAACACATCGTTGCTTCCGACATCGAGGCTGTAATTGCTCTGCAATCCTTCGTCAGCATCAATGTTGATTGAGAAGGTGCTACTAGAACCCCATAAGGTATCCATAGACTTTTCGCTGTGAAGCCTCTTGCGATCAAAATCATTAAGTGATATGCCGTCGCCGACAGAAATCGCGCGCTTTGGTTGCAAGGAAGATGCTCCTGGTCCTGCAATATTACCTTTTAGATCTGTTGTTGATAGAGATGTTACTCTGTCGAGTTTCGCCATCAAAACTGGATCGTCGTCGGGCACAGGGAGACCAGCCAGCTCCTGCACGCTTTTCCATTCTCTCAGAAGTGGCTTGAAGGCGTCGCCCATATCAACGTCGACCTCGTCAGCGAAGTTCTCCATTAGTTTGACAGCTCTCCAGCTAAGGCGCTTTACACGATCCTCTTGAGATGCCACTTTACCCTGTCAAACAAGAAAAGAAAAAATATTCATCAGCTACCATATTACTGTAAGTATAAAATCGTATACAGTAACGAAAGTAGGGTCTTATTTGATAGATGCCCAGTACTGACTGCCCGAGTTATCTAAAGATTGATAAATGGAAACTAGCAAGTAAACTAGTATAGGCTGCTAAAGATTGCGTTACTTTCACGTGGTTTCTACCTCGAGCCAACCAAAACCTTAGACACATACCAAGTATCCAAAATATATGATTTATTGCATCCTATGAAAAAGTAAGTTTTTCACTCTTTCACTGCTCATCGGGATGATATCGCTCCAAATGCTGAAGCGTTCCTGTGCTTTTCTATTCTCATTTTCTTGCAGTAGGATAAGAAATGTTAGTCATGAAGCATTATCTTTTCGTTCGTTCAACACTGACCTTCAGTTTTTCCCTTCGTTTGACGACAACCGGTTCCTCTTCCAAATCATCATCAGAAACAGACAATTCTCTTTTGACATCGGTGAACCACTTCTGTATCTCTTCCTTTCCTTTTTCTAAGTCTTCCCACTGTTCGGCTATTTGCTCCAGGGCTTTTTGTTTGTTGTCAACTTGAAGTCGCGCTTCGATAAACTGTTGGTTAACCTTTGGCAAGACGTAGGGTAGACTTAGTTGAGTCAACTCAAAGTATTGACACTATGACGTTTGACATGCGTTTAGAAAGGTTCCTCAAAGAGATAGGATATAATCTCCAGGTGGAAACACGATCAGTTTATTAGAAAATATAAGTGTTATGTTTTGTTTTCCGGCCCGGAACCCTAATGAATTGCGAGCGTTGAATGGTTAATTCTCAGGTCCGGATAAAACGTACTTCAAGACTACTGGCAAAGGTTTTCCCTATAAGGACCTCACAACCGATAATTTACATATTTATTCTTTAGAAAAATCTTTAATGTACCTTTCTTAATTCGTCTTCCATTGCTCCGACATCAAAACCTTCCATTTGCTTGAGATCTTCTAACAACGTGCAAGCTTGTTGATTCACGTTCTCCATGACGCCCTCAGTCTCCTCCATGTTCTTGTTTAAAGACTTCAGTAAAAAATAGTGACAACATTAAAAGTCGCTCAATGACTGTATAATTATGTTTTAAATATAAAGGCAAATTCTAAAAACACGAATATCAAAAATAAAACTGATTAGTCATCCACCTTCACTAAGATCTGAATCGAGGCTCCGGGGAAACAAAAGAATAATTATGATCATTTTATTGTTTCCCTGCAACCTCGATTCAGATCTCATTGTGTGTGATCACCCAACCAAAATATCTGAATTTAGCTATTCGATTCAGTGAAGATGTACTTTCCTATCTGAAAGGCATACCATAGATAATATCTCTATATTTTCCATACAGTGCATGCATTTACAGTTAATTTCACAAAACTTTGCCCATGAAGGTTGCAAAGTTTGTTGGCAAATTCCGAATTACGTTACGAAGTT
>JAAAQI020125549.1:0-14686 GCA_011800005.2 Stichodactyla mertensii
ACAAAATTCATTCTTTCTCTATTTTTTTGTTCTCTTTGACACTTGGTATGATAATAAAGCACTTATTTACTGGGACCAAGGGAAAGCAGTATGTTTTGTGGTCCCTCGACTGCTTATGTTTCCCTCAGCTCCGCTGAAACATCAATGGTCTCGGGACCACAAAACATACTGTTTCCCTCAGTCCCAGTAAATAAGTGTTAATTGTTACACAGAATTGAATGCAAATGAGAAAGTCCCAGCTATAACTCACAGCTACTCCTCTGGAGTATCCGTGAGTCAAAAATAGGAACCCAATATGTGCATCTGGCTACTGCCAAAGCAAATAAACTGTCTTCTTATTGAAGGGTTTATGGGAGGGGAGCCTATGACGATTTTGAGGGGGGTCATTTTTTTTTGGGGGGGGGGGCTTTTGACCATTTCTTTAAAAGTATGACAAGGCACAAAGGGGAGGGAAGGGTCTAAAACTAGGTAATTAGGTTCTAAAACTATGATGAAAGGATCAATAATGTTTTCCAAAAAAGGTTGAAAAGAACCATAGAAGAAGTAAAGGGAGAGGAATAGCTTTCTTTTATCCTAAAAATTATAAACCATTTGTGTGCTGATTCATTTTAAATGAAAACCACTGTTCTTTACATTAAACCAGAGTAATCCTTATTTCCAATTTTTTTGAGGAAAGCAGGATTGAAGTTTCTTGGTAAATTCATGATCAGTTGTGGTTTTTATAAGGGAGCATTTGTAATTTATATAATTTTTCCCTTACATTTTTTGGAAGCCTCCCTACCATTTACCCCCTCCTTGTGCATACCTTGTCTTACTTTTTAAGGAATTTTCAAAAGCCTCCCCCCAAAATCTACTGCATCTGTGAGAACATGACCCACTTCAAAATCATCATAGTCCCCCCTCTACATAAATCATTAATGCTCCCCAATGAATGTATTTTTTATTTCTAATACACTGTAATCATGAAAAGAATGCTTTTCTTCTCAGGGCACTTGGACTTGACAGCAGTTGTAAAACAGATGCTGATGCCACTGAAGGGCAAGACCAGGAAAAACGTGGCTCTCTAATTGATGGAATAATGGATGGTAATATTCCAGTATCTATATGTCTAAGTTATAGGATATTCAAGTAGTATATCATCATCACATAGCCATGACAAGGTTTAACTTGTTTGTACAGTACAGACAGTTTTTCCCCAAGGTGTAATTGTATTGATCTTTTATTTCAATTTCATCTCTTTTCTATTTCTATTGGATTCTTAAGGCATTTTTCCAGGAGAGCCGTCATTGTTATTCTTCTTTTTGGAATACTCAAACTACAATAAGCATAAGACAGCATTCACAGGAATTACATAGGAATACACTTGACAAGTGTTTCAAAGTCTTCAGCCCCTGTATAAATTAGCTTTGGTTAAATTATCAAATATCAACCCTCCCCCTCCAATTATGATAAAACCCTAACCCCTATATCTCAGACATGGTGCTTACGGGTTTTGGAAAGTCTTGGAAATTGATAATGCATTTTTCCAGGACCTGAAAAGTTTAGAAAAATTCCTTTTTTGACCATTGGGCTATGGAAAAGTTATGAATTTCTTGTTGGTTGTCCAGCTCCTACCTTGCAAAGAACTGTTTTTGTTGTATTAATTAAAAACGCCGATGTTTTTTTTTTGCCTGCTGCAATTCAGTGCTGGCACTTTTGGTCAGCAGTTTTGGAAATTTAAGTCAATAGGCTTTGAAAAAGTTTTGGAAAAGTTTTGGTAGTTTTCATCAAGGAATCTGTACGAACCATGCTCAGAGATTATAACAGAAAATCAAAGATGATGCACCCATTTTGGCTGGGCAAAAATTGGTTGAACCTCCCCTGTTTCTTTATGTAAGTCCACCCCCATGCTAAAAAATGAATGCTCCCTAAATGAAAACATCCCTGACTTTTCCCTGACCACTGGCTGGGAACCCTGATTGTGCTTGGCTTGACTAGCATACAGTCATATGTTAGTATATAGTATATATGTGCTTTTTCTCATTTTTCTACAGGTTTCCAAACAATAACATCGGCACAAGCTATTTTTCTTCCAGTTGGAGCATCTTGTTCCTTGCTCATCATGTTTTTCTTCTTTGACACTCTTCAGTTCTTCTTTGCTCTTTGCACTGCAGGTTAGTAAATACTGACAGGTGCATTGTAATTCCGTCAGATCTTTGCTTCTTTAGCTTTGTAATAGTATTTTTTTCTTTTTTAAACTGTCATTAATGAGCAGCTGTAGCTGTAGCATATGCTGTAACTACAATTGGTGAATAAAGCCTTGAGACCCCTTAAGCTATTTTACAACTTCACAAATGTTTTGCTACAATTTAAATTGAATATTGGTTTCCTGCTGATTAAATCCCCCCTTCCCTTTAGTAATATTATTCTGCTAGCAGGTAACTAAACAGGTTTCAGCTGGGCAACATTGGATAAGTGGAAGGGGGATGAAAGTTTATACATCAACCTAATTATGTTGGGTTGCTGTATTTGTTTGCTGATTGTAGCTATAGAGAAAAAAGCTAGATGTATATGTCAACCACTTTAAGGAAGCTTTCATTTGTAGGGCAGGGGAGGTGGAGACAGGGGGCTTCAGCCCCCCACTTTTTATGAGAATGACATACATGCTCTACTGTCAGCAGTAAGGATTTACTAAGCCACCCCCCTCCCACTTTCAGAACTGCTCCAGCATTGGTATAGTAGATCAGCAAAATTTATTAACAGATGTCTTTGGGGGTGGTTAGGTTACATTGCATTTTGTTGGGAAGGTAGGAGAACTCTCAAGGTTTTGGAATCCTTAGAGCAGATTTCATATGACTGTGAAAAGATCGCAGCACAGTCAGTACTGTACATAAGGCATGCCTTGACTGTGTAGTGACCATGTTTGTGCCATGACCTTTTCACAGTCATACAAAATCTGCTCTATGAGTGTTCATCCAAAGTTGCCTAATGTTAATGTCGCAGGGTAAAAATGGGCAATGGGTGGGTAGGTAGGTGGGTGGGCCAGAGTTACAGACATAGGATTACAGTCAACTTGCCCACAGACCAAGTTATTTTGTATGTGGGCGAGTTGACAGGATACGGAATTACAGTTAGCATGTGTGTATCAAAGTTTTCAGCTCCTCCAACTTATTTTTACAAATATGACACCCTCCCCATTATATGTACATGTAATTACTGATAATGTTCTTGATAATATGTTGTTACTCATTTCAGTTCTTGCGACAGTTGCTTTTTCCTTTCTTCTTCTTCCTGTTTGTCAAGCTCTTTTAAGACCGTGTGGCAAGAGCACTAACCACAAGTAAGAACTACTAATTGTAATAAAATATATATTACATGTAGACATACTTGACAGTGAGGTCTGGGTCATGACATGCATGTAAATTAGTTTTTAGAAAGGGACCACTGATAATGAAAATGATAACGTATATGTCCTTGCTAAATTGTGGTTTAGCATTAGTTTTGGTTGTTTTCTAATGCCACAATATCAGAACTTTTGTTTTTTTAAAAGAACTGTATCTTAAAATAATGGAAAAACATTCATGTATCTTAATTGACTGCATCTGAAGGTAGAAAGCAGTTGACCACATGATATTTCATATCATATCATTTCATTCATTCATCCATCCATCCATTTATTCTTTCTTTCTTTCATCTATTGATTTTTTACATCTGTTATTATTACTATTATTATTATTATTATTTATTTATTATTAAAAATCTTACAGTGCATGGCATATGTCTTATCTGTGTGTTATTATCATCATAATCCATATTTTTTATTTCAGAGTGTCACTTGGTTTTTGTGGCCGTTTTACTTTTGCTGAGTTGATGTCTCTATTGTTCTCTGCATTGTTAGTAATGGTGTGGATTATGACAGGTCACTGGGTTCTAATGGACGGTAAGTGCTTGCACAAGTAACCCAGCTAACTTTGTAACTTCGCTAATGATACTTGGAAACAGAGCAGAAATGAGTGGAAAACGATATGTCAGAATCGTAGCCGTATCGTAGCTGTGCCATACTACGCGCTGTGATGATTTTCGAAAAGCAGTGGGAAGGCATTTCAGTGTTACTGCATACCACACCGTGTACGTGGTGTAAGTCGTTGTCACTCGTTTCCCACTCATACGAAAACCGCTCTGACTAAAGGGCCAAAAATTTAAATAATAATGTAAAAACAGGGTCTTCTATGTTTCTGGGTAACGCTTGAAAAGATAAAACGTAAAAATGGATGATCCTTTAAAAAAAAAGAATCTTATTAAATTGAAATTAGGCAATGTGTAGCAGGACGGGGGGGTGGTGCTGAGGAGCTTCCAGTTAAATTACACGATTCTATTGTTGAGTTTCTTTGACTGTTGTTGGTTACTTACATGTATTTGTTCAGTCAGTGAGTTTAGCACGTTTCTGGGTTGGTATTCTTACCAGAATTCATTCTTGTGACCACAAATAATTTTGCTTTCATTTCCCCCATCAGCTTTAGCAATGGGTCTTTGCGTCTCCATGATTGCTTATATAAGACTACCAAGTCTAAAGGTCTCAACTCTTCTTCTAACAGGATTACTAATCTACGACGTATTCTGGGTGAGCAAATGAAAAATAATTTACTTTAAATCCCCGGTCTCGCTACGTTAATCCCCGGCCCTGTCCGGCAGTCGGGGGTTTCAATAGGCTACGTTCGAGATATTAAAATTCAAGCACGATACCGAGGCTCTCAGAAATTAAATGTCCAAAATTGCATTAAAACTCAAAAGGATCAGTAGATATAGTGCTGTAGATTCGATTATAACGTTGTTCAGTAGTGAACTGACTAGCATTTCTCCCAAGATTTTCTTATTATTGCCGAAAGGTAGACACGTCGTATATGTATATTATCTTATCCCTACCATATAAATATATTTGATGATCCACTTGTTTGTACACACATGAAGTACCATGCCAATGAAGCCTCGCAACCAAAGTCTGAATTTGAAGATATCGAACGTGGCCTATTCACCAGTGCATTATAAAAGCTAGACCAAAATGCATCGTATTTGTTTTATAATGTCTTAAGCGACGGAAGACTTCCTTTCGTTCAATTAGCCAACTCCATACCGTGAGGACTGGGACGAGTCCCCTAAATTTTGATAATGTCAACACAAGACTCACCTACTGTAGAAAGAAAGAGCATATCGACCTTTGCAAAATTCCGAAGTTTGGTGTTCATTGGTTCAATATTGAACGTTTTACAGCCGTTCTAATATGGAAGAATTTACAAAGAAATAAATGTATGGTTGTAGGGACAAATATCGGACAAATAACCAATGAACATCAAACTTCGGGATTTTGCAAAGGTCGATATGCTCTTTCTTTCTAGGTGAGTCTTGTGTTGACATTATCAAAATTTAGGGAACTCGTCCCAATCCTCACGGTATGGAATTGGCTAATGGACCAACAAGAGTTACCTATCCCGAGGAAATGTTCATTATCCTTACACCTTGAGGCTGGGCTAGTGTAGGTCTTCCTCCACGTTAGTTATTCATCTTTGCGAAGACTAAAATTAGTTCAGAGGCGGATCCAGGCGAGGAGTGCATTGAGATGAACGACTTAGTCTATTATGGATTTAATATTATTTAGTTTTGGTGCTCGAGATCTACACATATAGATAGTGAACCCCTCCCTCAAAAAAGTCCTGGATCTGCCCTTACAGTTGATGCTTGGAAACCGGGGTTGGAAAACGCAGAGGTGTTTGGTAAAGGTGCGAAAATTGTTACTGTTTGAGAACGAAAAATAAATCACTAGTCGAACCAAAAGTCACGTTAGCTTGAATCTATTGAATCAAGCAGTTATTTGAACAATGTTGCCTTAAAAACCTTATTTGATTATTATTGTTGTCGTATTTTCAATACCAATGTAACTGGGGTAGTATGGTTTTTTTGTTGTTGCTGATGAAGTTGTTATCAGTTACGTCGTGAGTTTGATCTAGTGCCGTCGCAGGAAGAGTTTAATTCGCTTTTGAAAACGCTTGCTAACTTAAAAAAAAGCAGCGAGGTTTTAACTATTTATTATATTCACAGTAGTTGCTATTATTTCTTATCTTGTCAAATTTTTCTGCTTCATTTTGTAGGTATTTTTCTCTGCGTACATATTCAAAGCTAATGTTATGGTTAAAGTGGCCACTCAACAAGCCAGTAACCCGGTCAGTCAGGGATTTAGTGCTAGGATTTATTGCTAGGAAGCCAATCCTAATACAGTAGTGGATCCAGTGTCTTTTCAGTTTTTATTGTTGTTAAGGGACCGGTCGTTATTTATCACTTGGGGGAGGGGGGTCGGAGGATTTTTGATGTGACACCATAAAAATTATCTGATCCTCCCCTGAGGCACTATGGGACTTAAGTGATCCCCTCATTTTCGAACAAATTTACTGACAAATGTATGTGATCCCCCTTACTGTCTGTCATTTTTTGCTGTTCCCATCTCATGCTCGTTACAAAACTTTGTCAACCACTTAAAATCCTCCGACTTTACCCCTCCCCCCACAGGCTATAAATAATGACTGATTCCTAATGTTGTTATTTTTGGCGGGCTAACCAATATGACGTCAATCGACGTCACTTTAATATTGCAAAAGGAAAAAACGGAACAAAAAGAAGGTTCCAGAATTTCGTGTCTGGGTGTTGCAAACCCTAGGGTCTCAGTAATAGTATTGTTGTTTTTCTCTCCGTCCGTAGGTGGCGTTCATGGCAAATAAACTAAAAATTAATTCTTTTATGAGCTCATCACCACAAATATCACTTCCGGGCAAACTCGTTTTTCCAAGGTATTGTGAAATTATTATTTTTTATTTTTTCTTCATTTCTTCCTTCCTTCTTTCTCTTCTCTCTCTCTCTCTCTCCTTTTCTCTTTTTACACAATTTTTGTATATATACTTTATGCAAGGACTTTTAGCTGCCAAAATTATTTCCATAATTCATTGCAAGGTAGCAGAAATTTCTTAAACTTGTCTCCCAATTTAGCCTCACAATAATCCTATGCGGCACGAGTTCGTATGCAGTCCGACATGCAGTCCTCCTTTGAAATTAGGCAGGGCTAATTGTGGGAAGGGGTCTTATAAAAACCTAACTAGGTTTAGGGGCTAGGGGTTTGGGGTGACATGGATGGTGAACGCTGTTATAGCGTCGCCTCTCACCGCTGTGAGTCTAACGGGTTGGGTCGCTGGTTCGAACCCCGCGGTTTTCTAGTCCCTTGCCACGAGCGAGTTTTTCTCCGCGTTCTCCGTTTTTTTCCCCTCCGTAAAAGTCAGCATGTGAGTTGAGTGCTGTGTGCTGTAAATACTGAATGTAGTGGGGGGGTGTGTGTGGAGCGAACCTCACGGAAGAGCCCCTCACAGGGAGTGATGGTTAGAAAACATTGCGTTTTTTGTGTGTTATATATGGAGGTGTGGATAAAACTGTTGGCAGAAAACATTCTTTTCTTTTGTCCTCTAAATTAAAAATGCGTTGGGAATTGCTGCAAGGTGTCCATTAAAACCTAATAAATCTGAACAAACTCAGATAAACCCCAGTTTGTTCTGCTGGTGGTGGGGAGAGTTAGGGGTTTGGATAGGTGTGGATGGAGTTTTTGGCAGCGAACATCTACAAGTACTACAGTAGCTGTAAAAGCCTAATCACGCTATCTTATATGAAATGTTCTAGCAGTCAAGAACGCGGTAGATTTTCTATGCTTGGACTAGGAGACATAGTAAGTACAGGATACCTTTGTCATTATATCAGGTAATGTGCAATTCTAACCCAAAGCATTATGGGAAACAGAGTACTCTTGTCAAGTCGTCTCAAAAAAAAAAAAAAAAACGAACCGTTTGTTCTTTTACATTTTAAATGGAAATAATACCGTATAACCTAGCCAGTCCGAGGAAAATGCTCTGCCGAGTTAGATCGATCGTAGACTGTAGTGGCGGCGTTTGATAGTGAAGTCTGGAGTTTAATGCCGAGTATGAAAACCATTGACATTTTAATCGTTAAAAGTACCTCTGAAAGTGCTTCTTTCTCAACACATTCCCAGTGTCTGCTCTGGGCCAAGAAGTAATAGACGTATGTCTACATCACTATGGAAACCTACGGCGGTCTGTACCCGTTAAACGTGACTAATATTAAGGGTTATGGTCTGTTTCAGGTAATGCCGGGTCTGTTGTTATGCTTTGTAATGCGTTATGATAAATACAAGAAAATGCAAGCTCAGGCTCCCGAGACTGAAAGCAAAATTACGTACTTCCACTGTTCTCTTATAGGATATATTGTAGGTAAGATCATTAACGCTCAAGGCTCAGACACACGATGCCACGTTGCCGCGACGTTTCTTGCAACGGGGTTTTTAGGGGAATGTCACACGTAGCGACTTTCATTGCGAAGCTTTCCAAGGTCTATATTTACAGAGCTGACAAAAACCATATAGCGGTATACATTAAAATAATCGTAGTTTATTGGCTGAGAGTACCACGCCATTTCAAGCAACGTCGCAGAAAGAAATGTCATTTTTCTTTACTTTCCTCGCTGTTTTCGTTTTAACGGCTCCTATGGCGCTAAACAACAAAAAGATGTGTTTAAAAAAATATTAAATTTTATAAAAATTTCAGAAAACATTATTATTCAGGCGAGGCTTCGTGCGAAATCACCCTTGTTGGCGTGAAATGACCGACTTGTTCTGTTGTCACTCTTTTCTCTATGACTTGTTCGCAGTTCACTGGGGAAAAATATACTTTTAAGAAACGGAAAAAGTTAAAGAAACGCCAGTCCTTTCGTGCAGCAAGCGTGATTATCTTGCACGCCTTTTTGCATCTTTCGATAAATCGGAAGTGGGTTATTACAGAAGTAAAGAACCCAATCAACTTTTTGCATAAAATAACTTATAAAATGAAAGATATGTGTCAACTTTAAGTGTTAAGGACTAAATTGACAAAGTCACAAGAATCAGTTTTAAGTCCTGGAATCTCTTGTTGGGGAATCCAGCAGGAACCCTGATTCCAACTAGTGTTTGTGGTTCATGATTCCTAAACACTTTACCACAGGAAATTCGTAGTTCAACACAGCAATATAGAAGTATGGAAAAGTTTTTACCTGTAAGTTTCTTGATTGACAGGACTTGTAACAGCAACAGTCGCCTCTGAGGTGTACAAAGCTGCACAACCGGCTCTTCTCTACCTAGTACCTTTTACCTTATTGCCTATTGTACTTATGGCTTACCTCAAGGTAAATGTGTTTCCATTTCAAAAGTTTATAAACAATGGACTAAAATCCAAGGGAATCACACTTGGGCGTTTTTTGTTTTCCCATTTCAGACCACGTGTCATTCCCTTGGGTCTTATTTCTTTGTTTTTTTTGGTAGCGCTTGAGAAGACGGGTGTAATACGTATGACCCTCAAATTAGAAGAAGAATCTTATTCCCAAGAGGATGATTCGTCATCTTAAATTAACGTTGCGCCCAAGTGGATTTGGTATCACTGCATCTACTATTATTGCTACGCTGATATTTTTGGGTAGCAAAGAAAGTCAGTTATGTTATAGACTCCATACATCCCGAAATTTCCACATTTCTATTTACTATGTGGACAATAAACAATGAACAATTTTGCCCCCCCCCCCCTTGGATTTATATTGTCTTCATGACCCCAAGACCCTGCGAGCAGGGACCCCTTTTCTTTTTTCTCTTTTGCTGAGTCTTTTTGCTGTACTCGCTTTTGATTTTGTTGATCTCGATCGTTGCAAAAGGTACCTCTACCAGGACTCCGTTTGAACATGCGCCGAGTTTCGTCACGTGTTATGTCACAGGTTGCTTTGAAACATGCAAATAAGTTGTCCGCCATTTTGGATTTTAACTTGGGCTCATGAGTGACTACTTAAAAATTGATTACATTATGCGTGCACATGTTTGCGGGCTCATTTTTGTCAGAAAACTCTCTTCTTGTTTTATGCTTGCGCCTCTTATTGACCAGGGTTTTGTTTGTCAACTCGGCGCATGCGGAAACAAAAAAAAAACGGAAAAAAAGCCGAGTCCGGGCAGCGGTACGTTTCGTAATCATCGAAAACAGCAAAAACAAAAGCCAGTTCCGCGAAAAGAAAACAACAAGAGAAAGAACGAAAAAGATAATTGCTAGCAGGGTAGGACCTTAGGACTTGCAGTCTCTCTTATGTTTATATTTGTTTCCAAGATTCCGATAATGAGAATAACTGGAAGCGTGAAAACTTAACTCTTTTCAACATTCTCTAAAGCGCATGCATTAATCACGTCTAAGAAAAGATTTAATTATAAAACATTGCGACAATAAGTTACTAAACTATACATCGTAAAAAACTAAAATGTAAAAATATAAAATATGACGACGCTACTCACATCATTCTCAAGTGACGTAACGTCGAAATCTATTTCGAAGAAACTTTTAATTCAAGAAAAGATTCACACATGATTTTCAACGTTTTTTAGTAGTTTTTAACTTACACAGCATTAACTTAAAATATAAAGCCATTGGATCAACGCTTAAATTTGTACGAAGCGCTCACGCTTTCGTTGTAAAAATGCGCGTTTTTTCACTTGTTGTTTTTTTCCTTTTGATTTTGTTCAGGGGGATCTGCGAAAGATGTGGCAAGACCCTTTTATAGCAAATGGTGGTCTATTAAAATCTAAGTTTATGGATGTCTGATTTTGCCTATTTTCAAAGAAAGAGGACTTGTATAGGCAAAAAGGAAACATCCGGGTTTAGCGAGGCGTTGTGCCTTTTATTTACGACCGGCTTTTATTGCATGCATCACCTGTATGAAAGCAAATGCAATGCATTCCATAAGCCAGAATTGTGCCCCTTTCTGGTGACGTTACACAAGACGATTCACAATGACGATTTTTCGCGCATCAGTGCTACAAGTAATGTTGCAATTTTTTGAAGGCGATTCAAAAACTCGCAATAATGTTGCCGTGACAGAGATTGCGTGGAAAATTGTCCCGCATGCTATGTTACACGAGAACAATTTTTTTGCGCAACATCACTTGCATCATTGTATGGCGAAAAATCGTTGTTGTGAATCGTCTCGTGTAACATCATTTTTAAATATCTGCATGAATTATGAAATATATCAACAACGGGAAAGAGTGTTTCATCTGATATCCAAACACCGAGAAGTGGGTTGAAAAAACAAGGCGCATCCGAGTTGTTTAATCGACTCCGAGATGCTTGGATAGAGGGTGAAACATAGTGTTTGATCTAGCTTCTCAAACCATGAATAATTCTAGGAGAAAATCAAAGTGAAAGTTGGCCAAATTTTATGCTAATTAAGACCACTTATCCAAACCATCGTCACGGTAGTGATTTATTTCATTAATTTTTCATGAGTTTCAAAAAGTGAATCCGGTTCGAGGAGGACACTATCTGAGTCAGTCGTTTATCAGAAGTCGCTCCAGAATTGAACTCAGTTGTGTTAGGTTTGGTGCGTGAGTCAAACGTCGTCTGGAATGGACCTGATGATGGCCCCCTTAGGGCAAGGCCGCAACTTGTCTCGCAACGTCGTTGCGAAACAAGTTGCTGGAGAATTGCATAGTGTAACAGGGGTTGTAACGCAAGTTTTGTTGTTCCTGTTGCGCGCAGTGTTGCACGAAGTAGGAAAAAAACAAGCTGAAAAGATTTTTCTTTCTTCAAATTTTCATCTCGTCGCCTTTTCCATATTTGAGCCGTCGCTGGAATTATGTGAATCATTGTTTTATTTATTTTACATAGTTATTGAAATATGATTATGATTATTAGTGGGCTGAATTATCGTAATCTTTTTTTCATATTTTTATCTTTGGTAAAATATTTGCTTGCCTTCAAAGGATCAACAACATCGTCATACCGTTGTCGTGTCAAATACAGTCAATGTCATTAACGTTGTCCATGGAAAAAATACATTTAGACTTAAAGAAATATGACGTTATACCTAAAACTCGCTCTAAATGCTTGTTAAAGAAAATCATTGTGTACGTAGAGTTTATGTTTATTATTTCCTGTTAACTGTTAATAATACTACAGATTAAATTTGAACTTTTAGGCCCTTTAAACGAATAAACAAATGAATCACGTGACATTTCTTTTAGTCTAAATGTCTTTTTTTTTCGGAGGACAACGTTAATGACTGTATATGACCAATCACACTTAACAAAATTTATTATTACTGTAGATAGTTTCAGAAGGCGGTACCAGCAGCATTTTCTTTTAAAATTGCGTTGTCATGTATTCAAACTAAAGCATGTATCGCAAGCAACGCGAAATTTAAATCCAAATAAATCTATTCGATCGCGTGCCTTTTACAAAATTAAAATAGTAGGAAAATAATATTTGAATGGTTATATACTAGAGTGATTCTCCGTCGACCGTGAAAGAAAAATGACTATGTAGTTTGTACTAGTGAATAAAGAACAAAAGAAAACAATAGGTTTAGAGTCTACTACTAACTATTAGTTTGCCTATTCTTTCATGGTCGAAGGAAAATCACTCTATTGATAAATAGATAGCAAGATACCTTTTTTGATAGGGTAACTCTAACCTTAGTACCAGACCCTTCATTCCTTAAATTAATTCGTGTTTAATTTACCAGCATCCCTTGCGGTCTCCTATTGTCAATATGGCAATCAATGCTGCGACAACGTTTTTTGAAATAAGTGTATATGATATCAATAGAGGCCCTATTAGATTCTATTTCAGTTATTATTGTGTGCTGTTTTTGTTGGTTGTTGTTGTTGCTATTGTTAAAGCTAGGTGGTGTTGATATAATAATGTATATTTGCTGAAGGAGAAGTGGGAAGAACCGTGAATTATTTACAGCTATTTCAAAAAGGTTGCTGAAAGTTTTGTTGCATGTTTCATGCCAAGGCCGAAATGCATTATCGATGTGAACCAAATAACTTTTCAGCGCAGCTCTTCGCAATATGGAGCCGGCACATTTTCTTCTGTGCTGACTTCATTTACATTTTCATGATCCACAATGCATTTCGCTCTTGGTATGCAACATACCACAAAACCTTCAACAACCCTTCTTGAAAAAGCTGTATGACCTGAAGAATCTCTTATTCGTGATAAAACGCAACTCTTTTCAGTTTTAATCTTATCTCGTTCTCGACTGTCATCATAGTGGCTTATCTATTCAGCCTGACCTGGAATTTACGTTACGTAGTCGACATTGTTGTTTCAAGGACTCCGGGATTGGAATTTGGTTACGACTTATGTTTCTGATCGACTGGATTATCGAGTGAGCTCGCGATAGTGGGCGTTAGGTACATGGGGATGATTGAGTGGATTTCGTAGGAACTGCTACAGCAAATTTGTAGTCGTACTGTAGCTAAACCGTACTACTGTCGTGATAATTATGATTATGATCATAATGATAATGACGATGATGATGATGATGATGATGATAAACTTTATTTTAGTGTCAAAATATTTTTCATTATACCGTGACTAACACTCTAGATAACACAATGCAAAGCCATTCCAGTGTTGCGGTATACCGTACCGTGTATATGCTGTACGTCAGTACGGTACGTTTCCTACTCATACGAATGATGAGAGTGATGGTGGTGGTGGTGGTAATTAGCCGGAGGGAAGGAGATTGCTGATGAATCCGGCCATTCTTCGATTCGCCCCCTTTGTTAATCTCAGGCGCTGGTTTCGTACATCATGTACTAAGCAGAGAGGAAGGTCGCAATTTATCTCGTTTCAGCCTTCGCTTATCACTTACTTTCAACATATTGGT
The DNA here is from genome assembly GCA_011800005.2 of Stichodactyla mertensii. Classification (NCBI taxonomy): domain Eukaryota; kingdom Metazoa; phylum Cnidaria; class Anthozoa; order Actiniaria; family Stichodactylidae; genus Stichodactyla; species Stichodactyla mertensii. The sequence goes on from JAAAQI020125549.1 coordinate 13,765, forward strand.
CGATGGACTACAGTTCAGTGTCTATCAGTAAGTACCAAATACGTGTTTCAGCAAAACGGACTAACATATGACTTATATGAGGCCATGTTATCAATATTGTAGCTACTCTGTTGATACATGTATGTACGTGCGTCTATAAATAAGATGTTGAATAGACCTTTTTCCAGTTTGTAAAATACCGCCAGTGTGTTCCTTGAAATATTCACAAGTAAAGAGTGCACAACTTTAACAATACAAGCACTTTGAAATCCCACGGATCTTCAATAAAACGTGTGAATATTCTACGGCACTAGAACTAGGCTAGCCTGAGCAACAATTAGACGAGATGATCCGAAGTAGCGAGCAAGGCTGCACCTAGATCCAAGCCATTCCTTAAACTAAGGTAATTGTGTATAGAATTTGTCAAACTGCTATCATATTTGGGAGGTATGGAGTCGCATTCTTTAATGTTATAGGGCTCCCTTTTGTTGAACGTGTGTGTGTGTATGTTTCTTACGAGTTTGTGAAATGTCCCTGCGCTGGGTCAATTCGGGTAAGGACATGATTCGACCCCGCATTACTTAAGAGCTCCGTTGTAATTCATGATTATAGATTTCAACATCCGTAACGTTTAGCATCATAAATATTCCGCCACTGTTATTCCTTTACATGATAGTATTTATAGCATATCGGTCAAACTTGTTTGATATCACACTCGACCAAGTTTTCAAGTACCGCTACGTTCTTAAGTATTACACGCAATGGCGGATTGAGGGGGAGGGTGTTGGGGGTCATCTTCGCCACCCCCACCCCTCCCCCACCCGAAAGGACTAGGGAGTGCCCTTACGGACTCCAAGGGAATGTTCATATCACCCCAAACGTGCTCAGTACCGATTATCACCAACGGCGATACTAATTTGTCTTCTCTTGCACAGACTTTCAA
>JAAAQI020125560.1:0-14686 GCA_011800005.2 Stichodactyla mertensii
TGCCTTTAAATCGCCCTTCTCGGGGGGGGGGGGCGCGCACCCCCTGCACCCACCCCCCTGCACCCACCCCCCTGCACCCAACCCCTGGATCCGCCCCCTGGATCCGCCCCTAGACCATGGAAGATTAACCCCTTGCTATGATCAGTGACAATCGCTTTTTCTCTCTAAGAGCTAGTTGTTCTTGGTCGCTTTGATCCATGTGGGAGGCGTGAGAAAAGTTAGACATACGCAGACCATTCATTTCTCAAATTCATGAAAGAAATATTTTATACTGGTCCCAGGATACTTTGGTACTATTAGTGACAAAACAGCGTTTGTGGTGTTAAATCGGAAACCTTTAGTTCAGTTCTTTTCTGAGATGACAAACAAGATGTTTTGTCGTCTAACTTCGGTACAAACAACACTATATAAGGCATGATGAACAATAGATTTTTATTTGCATCGACGCTAGACTACAATGCACCATTTTCACCCCCCTCAGAAAAGGCCTATGGCTGCCACGTTAATATCGGAATGATTGCGCACTTCATTTTTTAATCGTATCATTGACATAACGACAACTTAATCAGAAGGGGAGAAAGGAGCAAACATAAGTACAATGGTAATATATAACTTCCACAATCATTGCCTGTGCTATTATTTAAAGAATACAAAATTCTTTCAAAATTTCCCGCCAATTTTTGAGACGCGTCCGACTGCTATTTTCCCGCCAATTTTTCGAAGTATTGGTTGGGGCGATATAATAATGAATTAAACACGCTTTTGCTTCAAGGAATTTTTATTAAAAATATCTTTACTTGTTATCAATAACAGCTGCGTTACATTTAATTAAAACTAATAAACCTGAAAATTAAAGAATTCTTAAAGAAAAAAGTTTACAAGACCACTGAGACATGAATTCCTAATAACTATTTGAAGCTGACGATACTAGTTTCACTTTTTCTCGCTCTGACAACAACGTATACAATTTTAAATTTTGCAAGTCAAGGAAAAATTAACGTTTCTGGTGTAAAAATATTGCAGTGGTTTTGTGTGAATTCTTACCATCAAATTGAATTAAAGATACTGACATTTTTCTACAAATTTTATTTCATTAAAGTACAAATATATGTTCTAGTTTCTAAATATTTTCTACTAAACTTCATGGTTTCAGAAATTCGAGCTGTTTCTTTATATTTGTATGAAAAATACTGAAACTGGTGCGTATCCTCTGATGTTTTAAAATCCTCGATTAAATGAGAGATTTTCTAGTTCAAAGTTTATGTACACATTTATTCCATATCGTGTCCACTTTGCTTGTACCATCTTGATATTGTCCCTGCTCTCTCAGAGCACCTCCTCAATGAGGTCCCTGTTTATCCCAAATGTTGACCTACACCACCGAAAATACCCGATGGTCCCATAATACCCATGTCTCCGGGAGGTCCTTGATTACCAGCTGGTCCAGGGGGTCCCATAGGGCCATCTCGACCGGGAGGTCCTGCTGGGGCTCCTGGATAACCGGGTATACCCGGTGGTCCTGGAAGTCCGGGTGGTCCTGGGGGTCCTTTAGGTCCGTCGGGTCCTTGAGGTCCAGGTAGTCCCATTGGTCCGTCTGGTCCAGGTGGTCCTGGTGGGGGAGGGGGTGGTGGTGGAAGTGGTGGTGGTAATGGTGGTAGCGGTGGGGGTGGTGGAGGTGCACAGCAGACTGCTGTACAAGCAGGCGCACAAGAACCTGGACAACCAGGAGGACATGGATTAGGACTTCTCTTGAATAACCCTGAAATATGAAGAATATCTATGAACAAACTGTTACCAAATAATTGTGGATATTGGGACATTTAATATTTGGGCAAAATGCTTTGTACTTCAGCTAATGAAAAAATGCAACGAAATTAAGCTCATGTATAAAAATCCAACAAATATGTAGAGAGAAAGTTCTAGGATTGATTATTCATAAAAGTAATCAATCATTAATACAGTATATTCCAATTAAAATAAATTTACAAATGTAATATGCCATTTGCATGATGGCGTAGTTTACTACCAAGACCAGAATGCTTTGAGTGGCTTCTATTGTCAGGCAAATTTTACCAATTGTCTGTTTATTCCCAGGAGAGTAGAAAAATCTGAATAACAAAGCATTTTGACAAAGCATTCTGGTAGTGGTCGTAAAATGATGCCATATGCAAATGGCCTATTGTAAAAAGTGGAGTTACAGCGCGACGCGCAAAAGTATGACCACTTTAATGTATTCGAATACTTTTATGCAGGGGATTTTGCTGACAAACGAGCTATTACTTGCCATATTTGGTAAAACCAGACAGCTTCTCATCTAAATGTGTCAGTTTAACATACAAAATCCCGTGCCTAAAAGTATGCGAATACATTAAAAGCGGTCATACTTTTGTGCGTCGCGCTGAAACTGAGTGGCGCCATCTTGAAAGGTAACCACGCCTTATTGGCAAAACAGGGCGGAAATACACCTTTTTCCAATCCCCCAAACCAATACTATTTGACTTTACGCCGCCTAACGTTTATCAATTTTATGTTAACTTTAAATGAATGATATCTAGTAATTAGTCATTATTTGTAAGATCTATAACAATTTAGGTCGAAGGCAGACGTAAAAACAATTCTAAAAAAGAACGCCATATTTGACAAAATATAACTTATTTTTAAAGAATAATGTAAACGTAAAAGATAATAGAGATTAATTAATGGATAATATTAAATTGTGTTAGATCTTTTAAGGGGTTAGTAGACATAAATTGTTTTGAAGACACTATGAACATTACACGTATACATGCACTAGGAACTAGAGTTAATAGCTGAATGCGTTCGACATTAACATAAAAAACCTTAACAAATCCACTGAAGACAAAATAGCCAAAAAAATAGCAATTTCCTTGATGAATTGTTCAGTTTAGTTTGAAAATAGTAGAAAATTTCCATAATTACCTACGGGTAGATCAGTCTTCCTGCTCGCTATCCCACACCGGTTTCTTCGTTGAAGACCAAAACATTCGTTGAAATCTTCTAACTTAGCCTTATATGGATTCATCTATCATCACCGGAACTCTCTAAGCCGACCATCTCACCTTGGTTAACCGACCATTAGAGCGTTTTAAGTCGAAACGATCGGTATTGCTGGTTTTCATAGCGGCCATGTTGGATAACCTTAACGAAAAGATTTTTTATAGATTCCTCTTTTTAAATCAACCAACACGGCCGCCATGCTCCTTTGTTATCTTATTCTCCTAGAAACGATTGCAAGCAACCTATAGAAGGTTGCTTTGCTACATACATTCCATTGCTACTGGAATTCCTCACTGGCTCCGTAACTTAAAAAATTTATAGCATTGAAGTGTTGGTTGTACTATAAATTGATGACAAGTTTCATTCGTTTGCAAAGTTTCTCTATTAAGTGAATGATTATAGTGGCGTTTTATACATTTTAGTTTAGTTTTTAAGAAAACTACTTTATTCAAAATGTTGCTCTCTTTCTTGGCAAAATAAGTTGTAAATTTCTTGTGGTTTTTAATGAGTTTTCAGTGCTGAGATTTCTAAATTAACCTTTTATTGGGCTTTGAAATCTTCCACACAAAAGGGTTTCAAGGTGGCTGACTACTTTACAACGTTCGAAATTAAAGCTCAAAGCCGCTGAATTTCCTTCAAGAGTTTAATAGGGAACCGTTACACGTTTTGAGCTTCAACAGGCCAAAACCCCACAATTTTGCACGGGACTCTACTTTTCTTTCAATTTTCCGAAAGGACAGGAAAAAAAACAATCTTTTGAGAAAGTTTGAGAAAAACGTAATTACTTTTTTTTAAAAAAAGCGTTGTGTCTGTTTTTGTTATCATTTCTGAGAGCGATTTTTGGCTAATTAAGCCAAATTAATGCTAAATTTTAAGCTTTTTCTCGTAGCGTTCTTAAATAATTTTTATGTAGTTCTCGAAAATAATAATTAAAGTAGATATTCTGAAAGAACTACTTCCATAGAGTTTTTCAGTTATGAATTATTTTGTGCGAAGCTTAGCTTTTGCCATTTTTCTTTCTAAAACTTGTCAAGATGGTATCAAAATTCTGTATAATATAACTTTCTAAGAAAATTTTTCTGTTACTTTTTGCTAAAGTAGTCACCCATCTTAAAATCATATTCCATGTTTCTTTTAAATTCCACGTCATGTGTGCTTGATACTTTTTGTGACAAGAAAAATATAATCCCTCAAAAGTAAACAAACTTTCCCAGGTTACAAAGAAATCAGTAAATTAATATTTCAAGGTTCTTTTTTTGACATGTTGGAGACAATAACCCACCCGAAAGGCTAGGCTACCAAGGCTCATTATGTATGCAAAGAACGTGAGGGGTGTTATGTCCTTCATCGAGATTATATCATCAAAAATATATTTTAAAGTATAATTTAAGTTAATAAATGGGATTTCAAAGCAGATAACGTGCACTTTTTCGTCTACAGAAGGAATTGTTCGTAAATTAAGTGTTTTAGTAGTTTAAATAGTTTTGAAAATCAGAGGATTTGCCTTGCAACTTCAAGAGAAAAGTGAATGAACGGAAAGAACAAAGGGTGAAATAACAGGCTCCAGGTTTGTCGTAAATTTGGTATCAAATATCTTAGAAAGGATACGTTAGCTAAAGCGATATATTTAATTCTTCAAGCTAGAAAAATAGCAATTGAAATGGCCGAAAAATTGAGAAAAGACAACCAACCTTGGTATTTCTCTCTTGTTTTCAAAGTTTTCTCGGGAAACGAATAGACCAAAGCTACTGCTAATAGCAGTGCTACAACCGACGTTGCAAAAATTGTCCTAGAATCCATGTTTCACCTGTAAGATAGCAAGAAAAAAGTAATAAATTAAAAGCTTGAGTAGTTCTAATTCAGCTCCATTGATAAGATTTGTAGGGTTCAGTGAACATAACGTTTGAAAGCAGCTTACCGTATCGATGTCAGGTCTGTGAAGTGAAGTCTGGACTACCAGTAGCACTAGCCTGACTGATTTTTTTTATACGTGTATGGCTATCAATAATTCAGGATTTTTGGTGATGTATCTTTAGTTTATCTATTCATTTCAATAGTTCTTTGTATGACCTTGAGTTAAAGAAACATGGTGGTTTATTGTTGTGCTTTTCAGGGACCTGTACTTACAAGTTATCTAAAGGAATAGTGATCTTGGAGGGAAATACTTCATTTGTTTTTATCACTTTGTTTCCTCTCTGTTCCCGGAGCCTTTAATTTATTAAATATTCTTAATATCACATTCTATATTGTCTATCACAGTCTATTTACTATTATCGGTATAAGGAATAAGTGTTACTAAGAGTTTGCTTTGGAAACTTAGAGTGAAGGAGAAAATAATTTGTTACACATGACGGACCTCCCAGGTTGGTGTCGACTTTGTACCAGTTATTGGCAAACAACGGAATTGTCTTTTTTATTAGCGAGTTCAAGACCAGAGTAAATGGAATCTTTATATTACAATTAATTCTATTTTTTCTTACATTTGATAAATTGAATAAAGGCCTAGGATGGAAAGAAACGTTATTCGAATCGAGCTCGTTGCTCGGAAATCCGAGATTTCACCGAGGATCTCCAAGGTTTTATTTTACAATTGAAAAAAAATACTGAGTGAATGAATGACTTTTGAGCTTTGAATTTAACTTAAAAGGAAAATAGAAGAACAACATTACAAATGACAGTGGAAAAGGAATACTTTCGGGAAAACTGAGAAATAAAATAAAAAGCAAAGAAAGCCGTTGGCTAGTTTTACACGATAACTTCGTTAGGATTTTAATATTTTAAATTGATTTTCTTCAATTAAAATCCTTTGTTGTAGTATTCTAGAGGTCAAAAAGTTGAATCATTTCTGCTTGTTCTGTTTTTGTAGGATTTTGAGGAAGTGAAAGAATTTTCTAAAAACCACCTTGAATACATTTTTGAAAGTGTTTGAAATGACTTTTCCCACCCCTTCTTAACAAAGACAAATTGACACAATCTAAGAATTCAGTTATGGCAATACTACCAAACAGAGAAAAAATAGATAGAATTAAATAAATATTACATTATTAATTTGATACCACAGGAACCCCATCACTTTTGTTAGGACCCAGTTTACCTCATGTGTCAAGTAACGCCTGGCTTTATTTGACTCCCGCGCGATATTCTTAAAGATCATCTTGAAAGCTGGAAATATTTGAGCTTTTTACACCAATAATATCTCTGTTATGGAGAAATACGTTCGTGTACCGGTTGTAGATGTTCATAAAGACAATATTGAAGACGTTTGGCCAGGTTTGGTTGAAGGAATTCGTGGAGCGAGCTTCATAGCTTTGGATACAGTAAGTTGGCCGTCAGCACACTTTATTTAATTATTTAATGGTGTTCTTGCATTCAATTTTCTAATTTTGTTCTCCTTTACTGCCTTCAGGAACTTAGTGGTCTAGGAGACAGAAAGAAGCTGATGGCAAAGTATTGAAATGTTCATTGCTTGATGCATTTTCCATTTGATGTACATGTTTTTAAGAGAACTTTCCCTGTCTTACTGCAGAAAGTGTTGTTCCCCAGAATATCTTACATAAATTAAATTGAATTTGAGTTTGCATGAAAAATAATGAATGACCCTCCCCCATTTGCACCAGCCATTCCCCTCTAATTAATGACCAAGCCTTAAGTTAGACTACAGACCTGCTGCACCTTGGACTAACCTTCAAAATTAATGCTTTAGGTCAATTGAGGATCGATATAAGAACCTAATAGAAGTAGCCAAGTCTAGAGCTATTCTGACACTGGGAATATCATGTTTCAAAGAAGGTTCAAGAACCATAGCACCTGGACCCTCAGAAACTGGAAATGTCAACCCAGGAGTATATTACAAAGTGCAGACATTCAACTTGAGTGTTTTGTGTAACCAGGAGTTTGTTGTTGAACCTGGTTCTTTACAATTCTTAATTCAACATGGGTTTGACTTTAATAAACAGTTTTCAAAGGGGATATCATATTATCATGGAATGGATAAGGTATGTTATAATACACAACTGCTTGAGCTTTAGACTATGGGCTCTAATCACACAACAGCCTTGTTTATTCCCATGAGAATGAAAACCTTTGTTCTTCGCCATGTGAACTTGAAGTGTTTGAATGTGAGGCCACATGTGGGAAATGTATTGTTTCAACAAACATGGCTGTCGTGATTAAAGCCCATTAAGGGTGATGGGGAGAGGTGGGCTTTGTGGAAAGAGGCTTCACGGAGGGAATTGTATTGGGAATGTTACTTCTAACTGTAGGCCCCCCACCTCACCCCCCTTAAAAACATATTTTATCTGGAGTCTTGAGATGACTGTACCTATAGGTGGGTGTACAATAACATATTTTGTTTTGGTTAATTGTCATTTAAATTGCCAACCAAAAATCTGTTGGATCATCCAACAAAGCAATGTGACAACCTATTGTTAAAATGGTTGGCACATTAACATCACAATGACAATGTTTATAAACATTACATCCACCTTTATACTATGCTTTTATTTGTACTTCCAGTTAACTTTTAGACTTTCTAAATTAATATTGAATTTTTTTCTTTAATATACATGTAAAGCAGCCATAGTCAAAGCTTAGGTTATAGTACTTTCACCGTTAGTATACATATATATCAAAATTAATATTTCATCAGTAAAAATAGCAGAAATGAATTATGTGCCTACACATTTTTTCAGGAGTCACCTGACTTCACCAGCTTCACAATAAGAAACATTTTTTCCCACATTCTGTTAGCCAACAAACCAGTTATTCTTCATAATGGTTTGGTAGACTTGGTGTTCTTATATCAAAACTTTTACAACGATCTTCCTGATAAACTTGAGGTGTTTACATCGGACATGTTTGAGATGTTCTCTGCTGGGGTGCTGGATACTAAGTATGTGGCGGAATTCCAGTTACGGGAATCTGCATCATACTTGGGGTACATATTTAGAAAATGGTAAGATGACCTTCTGATTAGTGCAACAATACAACAGATGTTGTAACAAGGCTTTTTCTGAGATAGTGATCATAGTGCTTTGTGTTCTAGCTTGGGTGCAGACATCTAGCTATTGTTTGTCACACCTTATATTATGTTAATACTGAAGCAATACCACAATGCACCTTGTTTGCCAGTGTGTAGAGTGACAGGACTATTGACAGTTGGTGTGTGTCACATGACTCAACATGATGTGACATCATAACTTGACATGGTGTATGACAACTTGGTGTGCCATGACATGAAGTTAGAGGAAAAAAGAAGACATGACCACACATATTGTAATAAAAATAACAATCTGGAGTTATAAAAGAAGTATTATAGTAGATTGTATTTATTTATTTCTTCAGCCAACGTCAAAACTTCAGCTGTCAAGAATCATCACAAGCACATGTGTCAGTAGAGTTCACCAATGTGCAACCCCTTGTTCCCTGGATAGAATACCTCTACTGTAATGGTAAACCAGTACAGTCAGATGACAGTAGCATTCAAGTCTGTGATATCTACGCTGTAAGTGGGTTAATCTAATGCATCCTACATATGCCATTCATGAATTGCTTCCAAAATGAGTTGACAATATAATAATTCACTGATTGGCCCCTAGTTGTCACATGGTATACTTTGTGTTGGTCACCAAAATGTTCACACTTTATTATCTGATTGCTGTATGAATGTATCAAAGGCTTGTGTCATTTGTTACACAGGCACATGGTTATTGTCGGCAAGGGGTTGAGTGTCACCTGTCACATGATATTGACCACATCCTGGACAAAAGTGAGAAAAAACAGTCTTCAAAAAGAAAAAGAAAAAACAGGAAAAGAAAAGCATCTTCTACAGGTATGTAAAAAAAACAAACAAACAAACAAACAAAAAGAGCAGAGATGTAAAACTTCCAGGGGGTGGGGGTAGGGTTAAAAATGACATTGTAGTCAGGGGGGGCAAAGGGAATATTTTTTCACAGACAGGAGTACTGTTATTTTCAACATTTTGTCCACAGTTACATACTGTGATGTTGACATTCCCTGTGACATTGCTTGCAGTGGGGAGGTATCAAGGTAAATTTTACTATGTGTCTACCTGTGCAACTATTGCCTTTGGCATTGCCAACAAGCATTGCCACAGAAGTAAAAACAAATTCTAATCTTGCAACATCACCGGCAGTGTCATGCTCAAAAGTTACATGGGTGGACATATGGTGCAATTTCTCCATTACGAGCAACATCACAGGGAAAGTCACAGGGAAGGTCACATCTGAGCCTTAATATAGGAGGGATCTCTGTTAAATATTGATTTTGTATAGAGCTGTCAAGTGTGATGTAATTCAAACAAAAAACGACTTCTGGGTCCAAAATGAAAAGCAGTTCTTTGAAGATTTTTCCTGCTTTGTTCTCCATAGGAATTGGTGTACATAGGTCTGTCTATTACAGGTGGAGGAGGAATTGTGGATAAACGTTTTGGTTTTATTTTAGTGCATTTTCTGAAAAATTGGACCCAGAAATAGGTCACAACTTAACAGCTCTATAGGCGTCATCTAATATATTGGGCTTCCTTGGGTCTTTTGGTTACCTTTGTTATTGGGTTGCCTGTGTTATTTCCACAGGTAGCCCATGAAAAATATTAATGAAACAATGTGTTTTATTTCTTATCCATTTGATAGGTGAAGAAACAGTTGATTCAAAAAAGAAAGAAAATTTCTCAGAACAAGCAACAAATGGCAAAAGTACATCACAGAATTCTGGTTCTGTAAGTACGAACATAGACAACTCTCCTATAGACAATCAATGTAAAAATGACACTCAAGAATATGGTATCCAAGATGATATACCATGCGCAACCTGTGGTCGAACTTCTCATATTATTGAGAATAACTTGAACAAGAACTCGGCAGCAGTCACTGGTGGGCATAGAGCTGGAATAGATGCATTTATGACTGGTTATTGTCTTGCGACATATCTCATCCAGTGTGGTGTTAAAGGGTTGGACAATAGTGGCTGGGTAAACAAGATTAGTTTAAGTGGTAAAGAAGTGCCACTAATATTAGCACGGAGCCACTTTTCTAAACCATCTATGAGTCATACTCAAAAAATGAATCTTTTGAAACAAAACATCTTTGTGAAAAAGAATGATTAAGGATATTTTGGGGGGGGGAAGGGAGTGGGAATAGATGCATTTTTGACCAAAAGATGACTCAATTTAGTTGTTTCAACACAATAAAATTATTACAAATCATTAAAAATTCTTAAACGTTATTTTTGGAAATGTGTTACTTTATTTTTTTGGGGTAGGAAGAAATCCTGAGAACCTGGAGAAAAACCCTTGTGGCAAGGGATAGTTTAGCAGTACATCTTACTTTGAAACCCACCTGAAACTTTCTTATATCACACATCTCCAGTGTTTCTTTCACTACATGGGGCTGTGGATGGGTTTATTATACACCTATCATTGTCATAGCCAAAGCAACAGTCAACACTCCAAGACTGCAAAGGATTTGGTAATTTTTCTCATAAATCATGTTTGCAGTACTGGTATTTTCTAAAATATTCGGTTTAACACCTGAACTACCACTGCAGCTTGCCAGAAATATATGTCACAAACACATGCAACCAAAATATGCTCTAGATGAATTAATTTGAAAAATTACCAAAATCCTTTGCAGTCTTGGAGTGTTGACTGTTGCCTTCAGCTGCGACAATGATTCTTGAAATAGGTGTATAATTTATGGTAGAGTTACATGTGGTAGTGGATGGGTTTAGTATTTTCTTCATGGCAAATGCTTAAAGGAAGGAGGGCTCGTTACTCTGTGATGTAGAGTAGCATGTTCTGGATCCAACCGTTCTGAAAGTTAGGAAATGTTACAGTGTAAAATCAAAAGTATACTACCTTGTAAAACCAATATTTTCTGAGTCTTTATTAGTTCATTGTAACTTCGGCCATGGAGCTAAATTAACCACTTAGTTAATTTAGTATTTCCTAACACAATTAGTAGGCATTAAAAGAAAGGGTAATAATGCATTAAAATGACACCTTAAACCATGTATAACACCATTGCCATTCACCAAGGACCCACATGTGGTCTGTCTAACTATACACTACAGTAAGACTTATCAAACTTTATGCAAGCTTACTTTTTTAGTAATATACTATTCACTGTTCTGAGCTAATATGTATCACTGTTTTGGTACTTATAATACTATAATCACTTCCAAAAGAGTGCAATGCTACAATTGTATATCTATAAAACACTATGTGTAAGGATTAGGTTCATTTTATTTATTTACAAGCATTTTCTGTATTTATTGATTGCACTCAATACTACCACTACAGGATTTGTGAATTAGCTATTTAACAAATATTAGCTGTTATACAATGCTTTAGAGTGGCATACTATGGAATATTCCACATGTCACTTGTATTTTCCATGTGTACATGCCACGAGCCTTAGGCAAGTGCGTATACAAAGAAAATACAAGTGACAAGTGGGATATTCCATGGTGTGCCACAAGAAAGCATTGTATAACTATTTTATCCCACACCATAGAAAATACAAATGCGTGATGGGAAGGAAGAGTAGAACACTGACAAATATACCATGGCTTTCCTTTCTTTCTAGGTGTGGGATAAAGTGTATAATATACCATGCAGCATTCAAAGTGCTTTAGTATTAAAGCATTATTGGTTAATACACAATTTCATGCTTCCTGATTGGTTCACAGCAGAAGCCATTCACAGTTACTATGTTACTATAATACTATGACTATCAAATGGTTTCAAGCACTGTGATTGGCTGATGTATTCTTTAATGCTTTCTGATTGGTTGAGACTAGTGGAAACCATTTAAAAGTCTTCATAGTGGCTATAAATGATCCTTCCTGCAAAATCCACTCTTTTTCTAATGATTAAACTATGTATAATTTTCAACAACTTTCCTCATGATTGTGTACATCATCAGTTTTATGATATTTAAATTGATCAAAAAGTCATTTATAAATTCAATGTTGAATCAGATTTATCTGGTGTAGGTCTTCAGGGAAAAAGCTCGGCAATATTCTTCTTGCTCAGAAAATATTCATACTTTCCCTGCAAGGTAATTTGTGTTTCAACCACCCCCCCCCCACTTCCATGCTACACTCCACAAATAAAATATTTGAGTATTTGTACTCTAAGACTATCCCCACACAAGAAATTCTAGTTCTCCTGACTGCTGGATTAAGTAAGAATATTTTCTTGAACTACACTCATCATTAGCGGTGTTTAAAATTTTGTTATTTTTTAATGATCATTTTCAAAACTACACTGAATCACTTTTACTTGTCTCAATTTTCAGCTCTTCCAGTGTAACTTTAACTTCTTGTTCTCAACATTTAACCCAACTTTGTTCTAATTAAGTGTGTGTAATCTTTCAGACTTAATTGAGATATTATTAATAAATATTAGATGTTATTGATTATAAATATAAATCACGTAAATGATGCTTTTATCACTGTCAGTCTATTGTACTTAAATTATCAATGTGAATTAGTACAGAATGTAAAATGTTTGCAAATCATATTTAACCTGCTCCAGGTATAATAAACAAGGTTAAAATTAGAGGTATCAAAATCAATGATTGATATCTAGTGCTGGAGTGTGAAATAAAGACAGCCATTGCTGTAGACGTGTTTCATAACAATAACACTTCAAATATTAAAAGAATGCATAAAATGCACAATTTAAGGCATAAAAAAGTTCTTAACTAAAATATATAATTATTTATACAAAACATTATCAGTTTTAAACTCAAATCCAAGCAGTTATTGCATGAATTAATTGATTATAAAAAAACTGGGTCTTGCAAATTGCAAAGGCAAGATTAATTAATATAATGAATAACATGAGACAAAATAATACATTTCTCATAAATTATTCCAAATGTTTGGAAATCCTCTTCCAACTATGTATTTCTTTCTCATTTATATATTATTCTTAAGGTAGTTCCAGAGCCTTGGATTTCATTAATGAATTTTCTTTAAAATTCCCTCATTTGAAGATAATGATTAGGCAAGTCAAAAGCCAAGAAAAAAAGAGGGGGTCACTGGATTGGTTATTGAGCTATAAGATGTCATAAAAGTAGGTATTTTCAATGATTGGCGGTGATTTTGCTCAAATAGGCTGTATTCAATATAGCCCACAGATTGTAAACGGTTTCAGCGACCAAAAGCAAAACACTGTTCCCAGTAATAGCTGAAAGGTTATTCTAGCATTTTGTTTAATAAAAATGTCTCAAGTGAGTGTAAATATGGTTGAAAGTAAATTCTGGAAGCAAAATTATACGCAGTTAAGAGCCTCAAAATGCATACAGGGTTGTAAAAATGTGGAAAATTGACAATGATCTTGTCAATAGACAGTATTTTTATTTTCTATATCACAAGAATAGTAAATGAAGCCTTAAATAAAAGGAAAAAAATGGGGTCACCATATTATTTCAAGAGTTAGAGAACAACAAAAGAGAAAAGTCTTCGAAAACGAACCCCAAATACAACGCGATTTTAGCGACATTCTCCCTGGCCAGTTTTAGATCGATAAAATTCTTTAAATTTGAAAACTTGAGAATACAAACACCTACTTTGGACAGTGCTCAATAGTTTTTATAAATCTTTTTCGACAGTTAGGTCTATAAAATGTTATTTTTTTGTGCTAAAACTAGAGTTTCTATGCTTTACAATCATTGGCACACTAGTGCCCAGACTCCCCACTGTAAAACAAATATTCTTTAATAAAAGTGTGAGTGCTCGGATGCACACGGGGGATGCACAGTAGCAAGGGTCCGGAACTACCTTAATAGTTTTTTAACTTATATAATGTTTACTAAACTTTAACTTTAACGTTGCATACAGTAACTGTCTATATCCATCAGTTTTATTTGATGCATTTATATGATCACCCATTGGGCATGTCTGATACTTTTCTTCGTAAGCTTTCTTCTTTACAAGAGCACCTTGCTTAATTGAATACTTTTCCGTTTCGAGTGTCACAAATATTTCAGCTTTGTGAACAGAAGTGCCAGGGTGAGTAGGTATGACCAACACGAGACACAGACTTGATATGATGAGTTAGATCTTGCACCGGTTGGGGGATGACCTGCAGAGTTAAAAGAAACAGAGGGTGGCATGGGTGGTGTAGCAGTAAAATGTTTGCCTCTCACCACTGTGAGTCCAACAGTTTTGGTCTCTGGTTCGAACCCTGTGGATGCCACGTGAGTAGAGTTTGTTAGATGTGGCTTGTTTTTCTCTCCCTTAACATGAGGGTTTTCTCCAAGTTCTTCAGTTTTCCTCCCTCTGTAAGAATAAACTTGTGAGCTGAGGGTTGCTTGCTTAAAACAGTTACCCGGTAATGTACATGTAGTGGTAGTGTGTGTGTGTGAGTGATAGTGCCCCCAGTTAGTGTGGAAGCTGACTTAGAATGACTAGGTACTTAAAGAGATTTATCTAATGTTAGTAAGGTGATGGTGGTGGTGGTGGTGGTGGTGGTGACGATGGTGGTGATGGTGATGACGGTGGTGACGATGGTGGTGATAGTGCTGATGTTGACGGTGGTGACGATGGTGGTGATGATGATGTGATGATGGTGATGGTGATGGTGATGGTGATGGTGATGATGGTGATGGTGATGGTGATGGTGATGGTGATGGTGATGGTG